>JAHNEJ010000147.1:0-289635 GCA_022559845.1 Amorphophallus konjac
AAAGGGACGGGAAACGTTCAGTTAAATCCCAGTTAGAGCGGTCAGAAACCGATAAGTTTGTCAGCCCGGTGTAAGATCAAGCTACGACCATACTGCGGTGGGCCCCCCGCAGTCGAAGTCGGGCTCGCGTGGGCGTCGTCAATATTTTCGGTGCCAAGGGCAGCGGGAAAGTGTCCCGGGACTAGATTCCAAAACAAAGATGTGTATAGAGATAGCTGGCTATAGGCTTAGGATGTGGGTCAGGCGATGACCATGGTTGGGGCGAACCCAAGGTCCAAACGTGACTCACGAAGGTCTTATTGATATTCCCACCCATAGGGTTCAGGGAAGACGAGAGCCGTCTCGTCCCATTCAGCTTTTGTTGGTCATTCATGGACCACTTTATGTTCGGACAAAGATCCGTATTGAAGGCACGACGTAAACAGAAATAAACCCGTACAAATGTCTGCCGTGAGTACGGCAAGTTTAATGCAAGTGCGGGATTAGATCCCGGTATATATGTCGGTCACTAACGGACCATTCGTCATTCGGATGAGAGTCCGCATTTGAAGCGTCGAAGACAACAACAAAACCACACGGATGTCTGCCGTAGGTACGGCAAGTTTAATGTGGGTGCGGGATTAGATCCCGGCATATATGTCGGTCACTAACGGACCATTCATTGTTCGGACGAGAGCCCGCATTTGAAGCATCGAAGACGATGATAAAGCCATACGAATATCTGCCGTAGGTACGGCAAGTTTCATGTGGGTGAGGGATTGGATCCTGGCATATATGTTGGTCACTAACGGACCATTCATTATTCGGACGGAAGTCCATGTTAGTAGCGTCGAGGACGACAATAAAACCGCACGGATGTCTGCCGTAGGTGCGGCAAGTTTAATGTGGGTGCGGGATTGGATCCCGATGAAGACAGGTCGAGCTAACGAACTATCGGCACGGGATAAGTTCGGATCATGGTCACGTACGGGCGAGGTCTCCCGAGATCCAAGTCCGATCTAGTGGGGCGTCATTACTTTTCTCTTCATACGCAGTCCGAGGGAAGCGGATTGTTAAGTGTGAAGCCCGAACTCACCAACGTGCGCCCTCGCACGTGGATCGACCTGCGCGGTGAGGGTGATTCATGCTCTTTCGTTCTTATTTATTAGTTTAGTTCCCTTATTTTGTTTTAGTCATTAGTTTCAAACCTTTTCTTCTATTTAGCTAATTTATGTTTTCTTTTATGGGGCACGCTGGTTAAGAGGGATAGAAGAGGCGTGCCGGTTAAGAGTGCTAGGGGGGCCCGGTTTAATGGGTGCAAGAGAGGGGCGCGCCGGATTAAGGGTGTAATAGGGAGTGAGGTGCGCGTCGGATAAGGCCAAGAAGAGGGGGCGCACCGGATTAAGGGTGTAATAGGGAGTGAGGCGCGCGCCGGTTTAATGGGTTGCACAAGAGAGGGGTGCGCCGTATAAGTCCAAGAAGAGGGGCGCGCCGGTTTTGCAGGATGAATGGGGCGCGCCGGAATAGGCTCAAGAAGAGGGGCGCACCGGATTAGGGGCACTATTCATTCCAATACTTTGAAAGTGGTTTTGAGTGTAGAGTTAAACCGGCGCGGGGGGGGGGGGACCGCGCCGGATAAGCCCACGTTGGATTAAGAGCATGCTGGGATAGCTTCTATGAGGTTTTCTTTCATTCTTGTTGGCTTTGTTTCTTCTTTCTTTCAACCGTGAGCTACTTTGATGACTGATTTATTCATCTTATTGATGGATTAAGCTTGTGGAAAGAAAGTTTAAGTATTTTAATTATTTATTAGGGTGAATTAGCATGAGGATTCAAGTGTTTTGTTCAGAGGGGTTTGTGCAGGAACTGGGAGGTTCAGTTGTGATCAGGGGCATCAAGCATGTGCAGCTCTGGCCCTCAGAGAGTAGTTTGTTTATTCACTCTGGTATGCATTTGGTTCTTATCGTTCTTGGCCCTGGCAAAAATCAGGCAGCACTTCCCCCAGACTGAAGCTTGCCAGAGACAAATAGAGGAACACCAAACGGATTGTTCCGGGGTGAACCTCAAAATGTAGACCTCACGGCGGTCCGATAACCCAAATGTGAGTGTGGAAAAGCTCGAGGACTAGCCTTCAAGAGCTCCCACGACTCACGAGTGATGATTCCTCAAAGCGGGACAAATGTGTGCCACGAAAGGCTATGAATGTTCATCCATCATGTGGATTCCTTTGAAGGCCATGCCATGGAAAGGCAGGCTTCAAAGACCCCGGATGAATAGAAGGTGAAATAGGGAAAGAAGAAGCTAGACAAAGAATCGCGTTTGCCAAAAGGGCCTTCTGTTTATTCATCCACCAAAGGGGGAAAACGGCTCAAACCCAAGAGATTTCATCTCAAAAGAAGAGAAATACATTGCAGAGGGAGAAAAGGGAAAGAGATACATGGATGGGGGGAACATAGCACAAGCTCTTCCCCCCCAGCTCCCCTCTCGCTCTCACCCTCACTCTTTCACTCATTCCTTCACCTCTCTGGCGTGGATGGATGGAATTTTTCTTCTCTTCGAGTGGCCTTCTCTTCTTTCTTCAGTCGCCCTCCGGGGGTTCGAGCTTCTCTCATTTTTTCTTTCTCCAGTGGGGCATGCCTTTTATAGAACGGAAGAAACTCCCGCCACTTGCCCTTGTTTGCCGGACGAACAGGATTGACATGCCGCGATGTCGTCCGTTGATTTGCACAGTACGCTAGCATTCGTCCGAGGATGGGACATTTGCGGGTTTGCCGAGAGATCTTATGCTGCTTCCACCATCGATGCATGCCTTCGTCGCTGCGCTGTCGAACAGATGTGGAGACAGAGCTCGGTAGCATTAAATGCTATGCCCGCTAGAACCTGCCCCGAATCTGATAGGAGAATAGAGTATCGGGGGGCAGATGGGACAGAATGGGGTTAAAACGGCGCGGCCAGGGGGCACGCCGGATAACCATAGTAAGGAGGGCGTGCCGGTTTAAAGCCTCTTGGAGGGGCGCGCCGGTTTAGGGCCCAAGCAAGGGCGAATGGGAAATGGGGCGTGCCGATTTTAGGGGCGTCGGATTAGGATGTTGAAGGGGCACGCCGGTTTAGAGCGCACCGATTTAAGGCCCTTCCGCGTTGTTTTAACCATCAAATGGATTCTTTTCAAAGTCGCAGCCATTTATTCGAATGTTGGCGTTCCCGGAATGTTCTAGTTGCAATGTATGGCCTTCATAATATTCTGTTTGCAGCCTCTGGGGCTCAGTCCCAGACTTTGCGTGACTTTTGATGTATGCCGAGACTGTGCCGGGGTTCTTGACTTTTCTCTAATTTAGCTCTCAGCATGGCCGATTGGAGAGTTGTAGCCGTATCGTCCGCCTGGGGGGCTTCCTTAACGTGTAGCAGACCACTAAGCGAGTTCTCGTCCTGATCGGGCGAGGCATGAGGTTTGTTCGGCATTTCCATCTTCGGCTTGCTCTCGAGTGTCGAGACGTGCATGCCGTATGATCCTCATCGACATTTTTTGACGTCCACAGGAACATACACCTCATCACTAGGAAAGAACTTGAGGAAGAAGTCAACCAAGGTGGACAAGTGTGTGCCATTGTTATTTGCCTTAGGGAATCCACCCCAACCGACCCACACCTAATAGAAATTCAATAAATCCTTGAGGACTTCCATGATGTGTTCCCCGATGAACTTCCGGATACGCTACCACCCATGCGCGATGTGCAACATGCCATTGACTTTGTGCCTGGAGCTACCTTACCTAACCTACCTCACTATCGCCTTAACCCCACCGAGCATGCTGAACTTAGGAGGCAAATTGAGGAGCTCATCAAGAAGGGCTTTGATGTGACACCGAACCTTGGACCTATTTTCAAGCATTCAAGTTGAGCAGCGGACTCACACTAGCGAACTCACCCGTTTGGTGCACACTTGTGCCCGTTGGTAACTAAGCGATGTGAGAGAGGGTCCGAGGCGGGACCATGAAGCTCCAATGGTTGGCTAGCTTGTGGAGAACCCCAAATGGGCCTAGGATGCCCAAACCATGGGCGGCCAGCACACCAAGGGTGTGGGTTTAGTGGGTTCACTCTCAACTCGCCCGCGGTGGTCACTCACGGAACTAGCAAGTTGGGCCGAGCTCTCACTCTCCGTCCGACGTAGTACTAGCAATAATACTAAGCTAAGCAAGTGATTAAACCAAGCAAGAGAGGGACTGAGGCTCACCTAGCCGGCGTGAAGACGCCGACTCCGGCCGGAGACGAGGGCGAGCCGGGAGGCGAGGGTATACACCCGATCGCCGCGGCGATGTAGCTTGAACCTGAAATTGAAAGAATTACACCACTACACCTCACGCAGGAGGGATGAACTTGGGGTGGGGATTATTCTTATTACATTCAAAACTACCTCCACGCAGGGAGGGGCCTTCAGCCGGCCAAGCGGGGTGGGGTTTTATGCAAAGGAAAAGTCGATCTTCCGAGTCCGCCGGTTCTGCCAATCTGCAGGTCTGCAGGATAGGGTGTCGCTGTTGACACTGCCACGGGCTCCACGGGGCTCCAAACTTGACGAAACCACTGCCAAAAGTTCCTCAGCTGACAGGGGATGAAGCTTGAATTTTTGGGGAAGCTTTGAGTCTCGGGGCTGACTGCACCGCCGACTGGAACAGGACACCACCGTCTGGTCTCTGGCTGGTATCGGGCTGAAGCAGTAGGTTGCAGAAGTCACTGTGGGCTCTCCCGGACTCCGATTGGAATGAAACTAGCGGTGACGCGAACTTGGTCGGAGTAGCTTCGAGCAGGAGTTGACGGGGATGCAATCCGATGTCAGTGGAGAGAGGAGTGACCGGAGAAATGAAGACTGATCTAACCTGGGACCACAGGGGCAGTCTGTCCTCTCCGACAAAGAAAATTGGAACAGAGGGTTCCAGAGGTCGATTGAGTCCCTTCTTCTTGGAGGTGGCAGCTAGCTGGAAGTAGCTTCTCCCCTCCAAAAATGGCGCTCAGAGCCTTCACGAGCTGGCTGTGGCAGAGTCTGGAACCGGGATGGTTGGTTCTGCCTCTGTCTGGTGCAGAACCATGTGACTGGATGCAGGGGGTGCCACGATTGCTACTGAGCTCTGATTGAGGCGAGACTTGAACCGTTGGAACCGTGGTCAAGTCTTCTTTCTTTCGAACTTGACGGCGATGTCGGCAGATGTTGGAGTATACCGGGACGAACAGATGAGCAGAGGGATGTCGGTTCTGGCTCCTGAAAACTGACCTGATGCCTTGGAGTAGAAAATTCGTAACTTCTGATGCCGATATCCAAATGCAGCTCTGCTTCTTGAGGATTAAAGAGGACTTGAGAGGGAAGATTTCTTCTGAAGAACACTTGATCTGAATCCCAAAGGGTTTGCCGTGGTTGAGCTTCCAATCACGTTCTAGTTCCTTGCCTGGGGTCTCCTGCGCAGTCGAGGGAGAATGGATGCTGCGGACTGCTCGGAGCTCGGATGCTGACAAAACCGCCTCGCCTGGAAAGCTCTCTGGAAGACCTTTCCAGAGATGTAGGCCTTGCTACTTGAATCTTCAAGTAACGGTCGTGGCTGCTTCTGCAACTCGTTGTAGTTCTGCTGCCTGAAACAGAGATAGAATGAGGAGATGTGCAAGGGGAGAGCAAGGGAGAGGGGGGGTGAACTTGGTTTGACCAAGGGGAGGTGGGGGACGAATTTGGGAGCTTGGGGGTGGGGGAGATGGAGGGGCACAGCCCTAGGGAGAGGGAAATTCGAATTTGGGCTTTGGGAGGGGTTAATTCAGCCTTGGGAAGGTGGTGGGGTGCTTTGGAAAGTGGAAAGGTGCCTAGGAGAAGGGGTTTCCACCTAGGGGTTGGAGGGGGAGTTGAATGAGTGCATGGGGAAGGGGAAGGGGCCTTAATGAGGGGTGAATGGGGAGGAGAGAGAGTGAATTTCGAAATTGGGGTGGGGAGGAGAGAGAGAGAGGGGGTACAACCCACTTAGAGAGAGTGATAGTAAGAGAGAGAGAGAGAGAGGGAGATATTGAGAGGGAGATGGCAAATGCTTTTCAATATTCATCAAAAGTTGTTACAAATGAGAGAGGGGTGGGGTATTTATAGACTCCATAATTTTCCTAAGACCAAACTGACCCTGACAAACTAACTAAAGACCACACAGTCCAAGGGAGGGGCGCCCCTGGGCCTAGCCCAATGGATTGGGCCCATTAACCTATCTAACCAACATAATGACTCAATACTTTAGGAAAATGACTCAACTACCTAGGTACATGACTCAAAATAAAGGGAAAATTACATGATAATGACTCAAAGAAAATGTGAAGATTACATGACTAGTCTCAAAAATACATGACAAATATAATGGTGCTTGCCGTCGAACAATCCGAGTCTGGAAAAAGAGTGGAGGGGCAAGGGATGCCCTCATCATACCCCCGGGGTGGGGAAAACTCGACTCCGTCGAGTATGGGTCCACCAGGGAAGTAGTGCATCGAACTGCAGCTCGGGGCGATCCACGATCTCCATACTCAACCCGCGACTCTAGTCGGGGAACGGTGCTTCAGTCGACAAAGTGACTCGGTCATACCCTCATGCTGGTGATGGGATCTTGCTTGCCTAGTATTGCCGCTGTGTGCTCACGTCGGGCTCTCAGGCTATTTGTGGTGGCACTCCGAGGGTGTCTCTCACAAGGGTAGGTGTAAGCTGGAGGCACTCACTAGGATCCACCGCGGTGCCCTTATAGGGTGCTAGATCCGCCACATGAGAAATGGGGAGAATCCCAAAACTCTTTTGAAAGTTCAACCCATAAGCCGGGTTGCCAAAAGTCACTCAGAACTTGGCAAGGTCCAAGTCCTCGTGCCCTCAATTTGGAGGTGACCCTAGGGTAGAGCCACTCCAAAGTCATCATCGTCAAGTTACCAACTTGGAATTCCAAGTGGCGCTCACGAGTTTTTGCTCGCTTGTTGTGAATCTCACCGCTTGTTGCTTGATACTTGCTTGAATGCATATGCCATGTACTATGACGCGGTGTGAGTTGACAATGTATGGTATGCAAAGGGGGTCCAGGACAACCACATATAGACCTATCATGCATTGATGGTATGAAGACTTTGAAGGATTTGGGAGGACCAGGGCATCCATAGGTGTCCCTCTTGTGAGTGAGTGTGATGAATGTTGGAGGATCCGAACATCCATGAATGCTCCTAACATGCTTGAGATTTATGATGAATGATGGTGGACCATGACAACCAAATATTGACCACTCATATTTTCTTCTTGACATGTGGGTGATATGGATGAATGTACCCGACGGACTAATCATGCCAAGCGGTGTGATGTGCCAAGACATATGAACTCCTTTCCCAAAGATGACTTCCTTATGTGGGATGGTGGGGTGGTCTTTGAGCTTCCACTCAAAAGGGTCGAAGGGATCTAGGTAGGTGGATATAGGGTGGGTCATTTCCTCAATCCCGAGGTGTTTGTTGTCTAAGGTCAATGCTCTCATGGTGTAACCCGATTCCAGGAAGGGAGGAGTTTGGGTCAACATGGGTGGTATGGGTAGGGTGAGGTGAGTGGTGAATAGGGGGAGAGGGTCACATGGAGATTTAGGCTCCCATAGAAAAGGGTCAAAGGGATCATGGTAAGGGTCACCTAGGTAGGGGTACTCCGTGTTCTTAAGGACCTCAAATGGTGAGTCATCCTCCTCCAAGATAATTGGGCCAAGGTTGCTAATGGGTTGGCCAATCAAAGCACTTGGGATCTCAATGGTTGGGGAGTAGACTATGATAGGTTCTTCCTCCATGGGAAGAAGGAGGATGATCTCACTAGTAACTTGGCCATTAGTATAGATGGAAGTGATGGAGCCAATTGTGGGATATGCTAGGCTAATGGTGTTAGTTTCGGGCGGCCTCATGGCTAGCATATTGGTCAAGTGAATTTGCCCATGTAGGTAGTTCACTAAGTCTCCCAAATCTTCCACACAATAGGAAGTTTGATAAGTGACATGTGGCTGAATGGGAATGATTTGAGATTGATATCCCATAGGTAGGTGGCATGGTTGTGAACTAGGAATGGTGAGACTTTTCTTGAGCCATTGGAGTATGGACTTATCTATGGTGAGGTTGGGTGTCTCTAGAGGATCTAGGCTAGGGGTGTGTGAGTTGTTTGGCCTTTGGATTTCCTCTATGTTGGGAGGTGGATCCGGAGGGGCATCTTTTTCCACTTGGGTGGGTGTGGGGGTTGCAACTTCTATTGCTAATGGAGTAGGGGGATCTATGGTGGGTGGTTTGGTGATAGCTAGCGTATGACACTCCCGGGGTGGTGAATAAGCATGGGCTTGGGTTGGGCTAGGAAGGGGAAGTAGAGGAGGCCTAGGTTGGGGAAAGATTGGTGTAGGAAGTGGGAGGTGGGTTGGGTGAGGGGTTTTGGGTTTTGGGGTGGTGGCCATTATGGGCCTTGGTGGAGGGGTGGACATGGTGTCCACATGGTTTTTAATGGTGAGGGTTGGATGAGTGGTGGTCACCATGGAGGGAATTGGGTCGGTTAGGGGTCTCTTGCCCTTGGGATCATTTGGGGTGGAAGTGGGGGCTAAAGGGGCTTGACTAGTGTAGGTTAGGGAAGGGGGTTTTGGTTGGGGTGTGGGGGACCTCATGGGGTTAGGTGGGGAGGTGGAGGTCTTAGGTACTTGGGTTTTAGTGATAAGGGTTTGGATGGGTGGGGTGGGAGGAGTGGGAGTGCTCCTTGGGTTTTGGTGATCCGAGTGAGAAGGGGACACATATCTAGCCCTTAGTTGATCCTTCATGTCCTCCCATGTGGTGAGGGGAGCTTCCCGTCTAATTATCCTTAAGCCCTCAATTTTACACCAATGAGTTTGAGCCCTTTTGGTTAGTTGCATTTTGGCAACCCATGCTTTTTCATCCTTGGAAATATGATACCAATTGAAGTATTGGTCCATTGTAGCTTCCCAATCTAAATATTTGCTAGGAGAGGTCCCATCAAAGGTGGGAAGTGGGAAAGGGGCCATCCTATCGTCCGTCCTTGGGGCGGGCCTATTTTTTCCAAGTTGGTCGAGTCGGCCCGATATGTTATCAAGCCGCTCATTGGCATAGGTCAAGGCTTTCATGAAGTAGTTGATATGGCCCGGGAAGTTATGGGTGTTAGTGGTAGGCATCTTTTGGTGACTTGGACTTATGGAGTGGGCCGATTGGTAAGGTCGATATGAGGTGGCCATATTAGGGGACAAGAGTGATGCATTTGAAGACTCTAAATGCTTAGACATGCCCTAGGACCAACTTGATAGAGACAAGTTGTGAACTTGCTCTGATACCACTTGATGTGACACCGAACCTTGGACCTATTTTCAAGCATTCAAGTTGAGCAGCGGACTCACACTAGCGAACTCACCCGTTTGGTGCACACTTGTGCCCGTTGGCAACTAAGCGATGTGGGAGAGGGTCCGAGGCGGGACCATGAAGCTCCAATGGTTGGCTAGCTTGTGGAGAACCCCAAATGGGCCTAGGATGCCCAAACCATGGGCGGCCAGCACACCAAGGGTGTGGGTTTAGTGGGTTCACTCTCAACTCGCCCGCGGTGGTCACTCACGGAACTAGCAAGTTGGGCCGAGCTCTCACTCTCCGTCCGACGCAGTACTAGCAATAATACTAAGCTAAGCAAGTGATTAAACCAAGCAAGAGAGGGACTGAGGCTCACCTAGCCGGCGTGAAGACGCCGACTCCGGCCGGAGACGAGGGCGAGCCGGGAGGCGAGGGTATACACCCGATCGCCGCGGCGATGTAGCTTGAACCTGAAATTGAAAGAATTACACCACTACACCTCACGCAGGAGGGATGAACTTGGGGTGGGGATTATTCTTATTACATTCAAAACTACCTCCACGCAGGGAGGGGCCTTCAGCCGGCCAAGCGGGGTGGGGTTTTATGCAAAGGAAAAGTCGATCTTCCGAGTCCGCCGGTTCTGCCAATCTGCAGGTCTGCAGGATAGGGTGTCGCTGTTGACACTGCCACGGGCTCCACGGGGCTCCAAACTTGACGAAACCACTGCCAAAAGTTCCTCAGCTGACAGGGGATGAAGCTTGAATTTTTGGGGAAGCTTTGAGTCTCGGGGCTGACTGCACCGGCGACTGGAACAGGACACCACCGTCTGGTCTCTGGCTGGTATCGGGCTGAAGCAGTAGGTTGCAGAAGTCACTGTGGGCTCTCCCGGACTCCGATTGGAATGAAACTAGCGGTGACGCGAACTTGGTCGGAGTAGCTTCGAGCAGGAGTTGACGGGGATGCAATCCGATGTCAGTGGAGAGAGGAGTGACCGGAGAAATGAAGACTGATCTAACCTGGGACCACAGGGGCAGTCTGCCCTCTCCGACGAAGAAAATTGGAACAGAGGGTTCCAGAGGTCGATTGAGTCCCTTCTTCTTGGAGGTGGCAGCTAGCTGGAAGTAGTTTCTCCCCTCCAAAAATGGCGCTCAGAGCCTTCACGAGCTGGCTGTGGCAGAGTCTGGAACCGGGATGGTTGGTTCTGCCTCTGTCTGGTGCAGAACCATGTGACTGGATGCAGGGGGTGCCACGATTGCTACCGAGCTCTGATTGAGGCGAGACTTGAACCGTTGGAACCGTGGTCAAGTCTTCTTTCTTTCGGACTTGACGGCGATGTCGGCAGATGTTGGAGTATACCGGGACGAACAGATGAGCAGAGGGATGTCGGTTCTGGCTCCTGAAAACTGACCTGATGCCTTGGAGTAGAAAATTCGTAACTTCTGATGCCGATATCCAAATGCAGCTCTGCTTCTTGAGGATTAAAGAGGACTTGAGAGGGAAGATTTCTTCTGAAGAACACTTGATCTGAATCCCAAAGGGTTTGCCGTGGTTGAGCTTCCAATCACGTTCTAGTTCCTTGCCTGGGGTCTCCTGCGCAGTCGAGGGAGAATGGATGCTGCGGACTGCTCGGAGCTCGGATGCTGACGAAACCGCCTCGCCTGGAAAGCTCTCTGGAAGACCTTTCCAGAGATGTAGGCCTTGCTACTTGAATCTTCAAGTAACGGTCGTGGCTGCTTCTGCAACTCGTTGTAGTTCTGCTGCCTGAAACAGAGATAGAATGAGGAGATGTGCAAGGGGAGAGCAAGGGAGAGGGGGGGTGAACTTGGTTTGACCAAGGGGAGGTGGGGGACGAATTTGGGAGCTTGGGGGTGGGGGAGATGGAGGGGCACAGCCCTAGGGAGAGGGAAATTCGAATTTGGGCTTTGGGAGGGGTTAATTCAGCCTTGGGAAGGTGGTGGGGTGCTTTGGAAAGTGGAAAGGTGCCTAGGAGAAGGGGTTTCCACCTAGGGGTTGGAGGGGGAGTTGAATGAGTGCATGGGGAAGGGGAAGGGGCCTTAATGAGGGGTGAATGGGGAGGAGAGAGAGTGAATTTCGAAATTGGGGTGGGGAGGAGAGAGAGAGAGGGGGTACAACCCACTTAGAGAGAGTGATAGTAAGAGAGAGAGAGAGAGAGGGAGATATTGAGAGGGAGATGGCAAATGCTTTTCAATATTCATCAAAAGTTGTTACAAATGAGAGAGGGGTGGGGTATTTATAGACTCCATAATTTTCCTAAGACCAAACTGACCCTGACAAACTAACTAAAGACCACACAGTCCAAGGGAGGGGCGCCCCTGGGCCTAGCCCAATGGATTGGGCCCATTAACCTATCTAACCAACATAATGACTCAATACTTTAGGAAAATGACTCAACTACCTAGGTACATGACTCAAAATAAAGGGAAAATTACATGATAATGACTCAAAGAAAATGTGAAGATTACATGACTAGTCTCAAAAATACATGACAAATATAATGGTGCTTGCCGTCGAACAATCCGAGTCTGGAAAAAGAGTGGAGGGGCAAGGGATGCCCTCATCAGGCTTCCTTCGCATTAGCAAAAGCCCATGTGCCGCCCTGGCCCTCCTCACACCCAAAAAAGACGGAACTTGGCACATGTGTGTGGATAGCCGAGCCATCAACAAAATCATGGTCAAATATAGGTTTCCCATCCCTCGGCTAGATGACATGCTAGACATGCTTGCTAAAGCCACCATCTTCTCTAAAATCGATCTCAAAAGTGGCTACCACCAAGTTCGCATTAGGCCCGGGGACGAGTGGAAGACCGCCTTTAAAACTAAGGACGGTCTCTATGAATGGCTTGTCATGCCTTTCGGCCTTTCCAATGCACCAAGCACATTTATGCGCCTCATGACCGAGGTCCTCCAGCCGTTCATTGGCATCTTCCTTGTCGTCTACTTTGATGACAATCTCATATATAGCCAAACCAAGGAAGCCCACATAGATCATCTCAAACAAGTTTGCACCGTTCTTAGGAAAGAAAGTCTCTTTGCCAACCCCGGGAAGTGTCATTTCTTGACCAATCAACTTGCCTTCCTAGGATTTATTATATCATCCCAAGGGGTATCCATGGACCCCGAGAAGGTCCAAGCCATTCTTGAGTGGCATGAGCCCAAGACCTTCCATGAGGCCCGAAGCTTTCATGGGCTAGCCACTTTCTATAGGAGATTCATCCGTGGGTTTAGCACTATCATCGCTCCTATCACGGATTGTCTCAAGAAGGGCACTTTTGTGTGGACTAGGGCAGCCTCCAAAGCATTCCTAGAGCTCATGGAAAAGATGACCCCAGCCTCGGTCCTTTACCTACCCGACTTCTCAAAAGTCTTCAAGGTCACTTGTGATGCATCCGGGGTAGGGATTGGAGGCATTCTTAGCCAAGAAGGCAACCCAGTAGCCTATTTTAGTGAGAAACTTTGTGAGACTAGGACTAGGTACTCCACATATGACACAGAGCTTTACGCTGGGATTCAATCCCTTCGACATTGGAGGCACTATCTCCTACCCAAGGAGTTTGTGATCTTCTCGGACCACGAGGCCTTGAAGTACCTCAACACCCAACAAAACCTCAATGCCCACGATGCCCGTTGGGTAGAATACATTGAAGCCTATTCCTTTGTCCTCAAGTACAAGATGGGTAGTGAGAACCGCGCCGTCGATGCGCTAAGTAGGTGGGTAGCCTTACTTTCCACTATCCAGGTGAAAGTCACCGAGTTTGAAAGAATCAAAGAGGAATATCCAAATTGCCCCGACTTTGGGAATCGCTACAACACCCTCTCTACTCAGCCCAACAAGGACCTGATGGATTTGTACTCCAAGAGGGGTATCTTTTCAAGGAAGCTAGGCTATGCATACCCCAGACTTCACTTCGGGACTTCTTAGTTTGGGAGTTACACAATGGTGGCCTAGCTGGTGACTTTGGGGTCCAAAAGACCATAGAGCTAGTTGAGAGGCAATTCCATTGGCCCAGTCTCAAAAAGGATGTGGCCCACATTATGGGACAATGTCACATTTGTGCCTCAGCCAAGCAAGTGAGGCAAAACACTAGGCTTTACAAACCCCTACCCATCCTAGATCGACCTTGAGAGGATTTGAGCATGGACTTTATTCTTGGCCTACCTAGGACCTTGCGCAAACATGATTCCATCTTCGTCGTTGTTGACAGGTTCTCTAGGATGGCCCACTTTATCCCATGTGCCAAGACCTCAGATGCTTCTAGGGTTGCCCGATTGTTCTTTGATGAGGTAGTCCGACTCCATGGACTACCTAAAACCATTGTGTCCGACCGAGATGTGAAATTCACCAGTTACTTTTGAAAAACCCTCTGGCATCTGATGGGAACCCTCCTTAAATTCTCCACCGCTTATCATCCTCAAACAGATGGCCAGACTGAGGTCGTCAACCGAAGCCTTGGGAACTTGCTCCGTTGTCTTGTAGGGGACCACCGTGGGAATTGGGATCTCCTCTTATCTTACGCCGAGTTTGATGTGACACCACCTTGGGGTGATAGTCACAAGATCAAATGCCCCTTGGACCTAGCAAGCAACCAACACACGGACCGGTGACTTTACACGAGCGGACTCACCCGCTAAGTGCACTCTTGTGCCCGTAGGCAACCCGGTGATGGTGGTCAGGGTTCGGGACGGGACCTCGCTTCTCCGGAGCTTGGCTAGCTTTGGATTGAACCCCCAAGGGTCCTAGGATGCCCACTCTCATAGGCGGCCAGCACGCCAAGGGCGTGGGTTGTAGGGTCGCTCTCTCAACTCACTCCGCGGTGGTTGCTCAATTCGATGATAATTTGAGATCGGGCACTCTCTTACCGCCGACGGCACTAAGAAACAATACTAATTAAGCAAGGGAATCCAGCAAAGAGAAGTGTTCAGTGGCTCACATGATCGGTGTGAGGACACCGATCCCGACCGGAGACGAGGGCGAGCGAGGAAGCGTGGGCTTACCCGCACGCCGCGCCGGAGAAGCTTCAACCTGAAATTTCAGATTACATGCACTACGCCCCATGCAAGGGGGGGGGGAGATTTTTGGGAAGGGAAGCCAATGAATACACCCAAACACTACCTCCAGACATGGAGGGGCCTTCAGCCGGCCAAGCGGGGAGGGGTGAAACCGAACAAGAAGCTAAAAGGAAGCCGATGCCGATTCTGTCCGCTTCCTACGCTTCAGAACAAACACTTGGATATCATGACGCTGTGGCTGCTCCAGAATTTTTTTGATGATGAGACCAGTTGGGAATTCTTCATAGCTGGATCAGGATGATGTCAGAATTTTTCTGATTTCTTTGGTCACCAGTGTTGGTCGGGGCATGGGCTCGAATAGGGAGGTAGGTCTTCAGTTCTGACTACTTCAGGTTCACAACAGCAGGAAGAGGAGGTTGCCACGAGCACTCCAGAGCTCAGAATCAGGCGCCGCCAGAGTCGTCAGAACCGTGGATGAGTTCTCTTCGAAACGAGACCAACGGGGATGCCAAATGCTGTCAGAGTACACCGATAGAACTCGAAAAATGAGGGGGGGTCAGAGCAGACTGATAGGAAGCAGAATCGCACACCCGGAGGAAGAAAATGAGAACTCTTGATTCCGGGTGAAAAACAGAGCTTCGCTTCCTGATTCGGGAAGTAGACTTGTTCATGAAGCTCCCGGCCAAGCCTCGCCTCCAGATCTTCCAGAGAGTAGTCGTGGTAGCTTCAGGAATCAGCTTCAGGTTGCTCTTCAGGGCGGAGATGCACAGTTGGAGAAGATCGACTGCTCAGGACGGCCCCAAGCTCAGAACGATGGAGGCATCACCCACGACTCCCTTTGGCTCGGGTCCACTTCTTCACATTCGGGAGCTAGTTGAGTTTGGGCCTCACTCTATTAAGGCCCCTTATCCATTTTGTAGTTTTCCTTTGAGTCATTTTGATGTATTTCCATTTTATTTGAGTCATTTCCCTAAGTCTAGCACTTATTTTCCTATGTTTGGTATCATCATGATGTCTAATGTAAGCTATTGGGCCCCATTCGTTGGACTAGGCCCATTAGCACTCCCAACCCCCTTGGTTATTTGTAGTTGTTTATTTTGTCAGGGACTTATTGTAAAGAGTGGGTTGCCTATATATAGGACCCCACTCCCCTCATTTGAAGTTAATGAATGATTACATCCTTTTGAGTTAAACTTGCCATTTGAGTTCAAATTGGAGTGATTCCTCTAGTTTTTGGGTGAGAGACCCTAGGGGAGAGATTCCCCACCCATTCCCCTCTTAATCTCTCTATTTCACCCCTCTTTCTCTCTCCTCCAACCCCAAATCCGAATTTCCTTCTCTCTCCTCCCTCCTCCCATCCACTTCCAACCTCCAACCACCTCCTTTAATGCCCTCCACTTCCCCATGACCTCCATTACTCCACTCCCTAGTTCCTAGGTAGAAGTCTCCCCATTCCAACACCTTCCTCCACCTTCCAACCAAATCTACCCCATTCCAATGCAAGCACTCCACTTCCCAACATAATCACCCACCTTCCAAGACCTTTTGAATTTGAAATCCACCCTTCCCTCCACTCACTTGTGCCCCCCTCACCTTCTCCTCTCACCCACCTTCCCCAAATTCGTAGCTCTTCCTCCTCCACCTTCTAGCACTTGCTTCCAGCCATTCTCCACCTCATTCCCCATCACCATTAGCTCCCTTCTCCACCCCACAAGAGCCCCCACTCTCCCTTAGGTCATTCCTACCATTTCCCTCCACCAAAGAAGCCACATCTCCCTCTCATTTCTTCTAGTAGGTTGGAGCTGTGCAGATCTGCAGAACAGCCCTTGTTGCAGCGTCAACCACGGATTCATCCTAGTTCTTCAGAAGGCGTGGCCTACCTTTCTGGAAAGGACTTCCAGTCTACTTCGCAAGCGAGGTGGAATCAACACGATCGGAGCTCGGAGCTGCCAGATAGAGCCATTCTCCCAACAGTGCGCAGAGAGGTCTTCATCCTGGACCAGAGCGTGGAAGATCCTTCTGCCACGACAAACCCCAGCGGATTCAGGCTGAAGCCCCTTCATCAAAGTTCTTGCTCTACCGGTCATCTTTCAAGATCAAGAAACAGAACCCCGTTCGGCCACCAGAGGAAGAAGTTACGAATTTTCTCCCCCGATCTATCTAGTTCTGTTTTCTGCTGTCTACTCCGACCAGTACCCACTCTTCTGGGTGCCCCGGCCATCCTCGACCTCTGAATACATCTCCGTCACCTCCTGCTGAAAGCTACCTCGACCACGAAGATGATGCCACTGGTTTCGTCTGATCGGAGCTCGGGAGGGCGCTCAGTCACTTCTGCAACTTGCTGTTACAGTCCAGACAGTACCTGCGGCCAGACAGAGGAGGCTACTTCCTGTTGCTGGTGCAGCCACCTCCGACCGTCTAAGCTTCCCCAAAAATTCTGGAGTTCACCTCTTCCAGTCAGGAAGCTTCAGGAGCTGGTTTTGATCAATTTGGAGTCCGGATAAGCCCGGCATAGCCATCACAGCGACCCCCTGTCCAGAATTCCAGATTGAAGCTGCAACTTCCCTAGTTCTCATTTCTCTTCATTTCGGTCCACCAACCCCTCCCCGCTTGGCCGGCTGAAGGCCCCACCCTGCGTGGTGGTAGTGTTTGAATGTATCATATTAACCCCTACCCCAAGATCCCCCCTCCTGCGAGAGGAGTAGTTTTGTAAGTGGTTTGGCAGGTCAAGCGACACCGCCGCGGCGTGTGGGGAACCACCGCCTCCCCGCTCGCCCTCGTCTCCGAGCGGGACCGGTTTCTTCAAACCGGTCGAGTAAGTGTCTCTTCCTTGCTCACCTAGTGTAGCTCTCTCAATATTTGATTCATGCACCGCTGAATTCGTGAGGAGCGCCCGATCCTCAAGTCCATGACTTAGAGTGATCGCCGTGGGTTAGTGTGACCCGGTGCCTGAGTGCACTTTGTCGGCCCCAATCGAATTGGGCAACCAATCTTTGGGAATCAATTCTTGGCCTTGCTGGCCCTCTACCAGCAAGGGTCCATTCCCATAAGTCACCCTTGGTATCACATAGTCACCCCGGGAATAGAGTGCAACGAAGAGAGCGGTGGCCCATTAAGGCCCATTTGGATGCTTAGATGTGCTTGTTTGACTAAGTCCGAGGTTGTGTCACATCAAGTGGTATCAGAGCAAGTCCTTGACTTATCTCTATCAAGTCTAAGTCCTAGGACCTTTGCATTGTGTGTCCAACCACTTTGACCCTTTGTCTTGCATGTCCACCCGTAGTGGTACTAGCTACCAACCCGGTTCTTCATCTTCGATTCCAACCATGGATCCCAATCCTCACCAACTCAACCAAGATGTTCCTAGGGAGGAACCCCAAGAAAGGGTTGAGGCTGCCCTCACAACCATCCTTGCCCAACTAGAGTCCCTTACCAACCGAATTGCTCGGTTAGAAGACCAAGGGTACCACCCAAGGAACAATGAGCCTAGAATTCCCCCTCCACAAGATGAACCTCATAGGGAAGATCCTCACCCAAGAATCAATGAGCCAAGAGTCCCTCCACCACATGGTGATTATCATAGGAATGGTTTTCCCCAAAGGAACCAAGGCCCAAGAGTCCACCCTTCACATATAGAGCCTCATAGGGATGAGTTCCACCCAAGGAACAACGGCCCAAGAGCCCATCACCCACATGCTGAATTTTATAGGGATGAAATGGACTATGACCATTATTATGAGCATGAGATACCTCGCCCCCATCAAAACCATGACCGGCGTCCACGGGATGATCCGGATGACCCCCTTTTAAGGATGATCAAGGTAGAGGCCCCAAACTTTGACGGTTCACATGAACCTAGTGTTTACCTAGAATGGGAGACCGCCATGGACCAATACTTTGAATGGTACCCCATGTCCGACCAAAGAAGAGTTAGATTGGCTAAGATGCATCTCACTAAGTTGGCCAAAACTTATTGGCTAAATCAAGAGGGTCTAAGGCGGATTAGGAGGGATGAGCCTATTAACACTTGGGCGGATATGAAGAATCTACTTAAAAACAAATACCTTCCCCGAACCTACCACCAAATGCTCCTAGATGAATGGCAAAGCCTCACCCAAGAAGGAAAGACCGTGGTAGAGTACATTGAAAAATTTGACTCTTATCTTCTAAAGTGTGGAGTCCATGAGGATGCGGATGTCACCTTATCCCGCTTTAGGAATGGGCTTCAAAGCCACATCAAGAGGGAACTATTCATGAGAGATGTTGATAACCTTGAGATAGCTTACCAAATTGCTAGAGATGTGGAAAGGTTTTCTAGGAGTTCCCGATTTATCCCTCCCCGACCCACCGACCCCAAAAACATGGGACCACGTCCCATTCCACCCACCCCCATGAGAGCTCCTAGCCCAAGTGGGAATGCCCCTTTAAGGTCCTACAACCCTCCCCCACCCATCACTCCAAACAAACCCGCTCCTAGTCACCCTCTTCCACGGAAGGATGACAACCCCAAAGGCCCAAGTGTAGGAGCCACCCCGGGAAGTGGGCGCCAACAATGCTATAAGTGTCATGGGTATGGTCATTTTGCGGGGCAATGTCCATCTAAGGGGCTATCTAGCTTGCTTATTGAGGAAGAAGTCCAACCCCAAAAGGAACAAGAAAATGTCATTGAGGAACATGAAGCCTTAATAGATTGGGAAGAGGAGTATGAAGCCCAATGTCTAGAGTCGGGTCTAGATCATTCCACTCTTTCAAACAACTCCCATCTAAGAGTCATTAGGTGCACTCTCACCCAACCTCAAGAAGAGGATTGGCGACGGACTTCAATTTTCCACACCTTTGTCAAGATAGAAAACCATGTGAGGAAAGTGATCTTGGATAGTGGTAGTTGTGTTAATGCCGTGTCACCCCACACCGTCAAGCTCCTTGGGCTTACTCTCACTCCCCACCCAAGTCCATACCGGGTCTCATGGATCAACAACAACTCCATCCCGGTCAACACCCAATGCCTAGTGCCTCTCACTTTCTCTTCCTACCATGGCCAAATATGGTGTGATGTCATACTATGGAAGTGGGTAGCATCCTTTTAGGAAGACCTTGGCTCTATGATGTGGATGCCACCATTCTAGGAAGAAGCAACATATGCACCTTTGAGCATGAGGGTAAGACTATCCATCTTAACCCTTCCCCACCTCGTCCCATGCCCAAGAGGGACACTCTCCCTCAAGGATCACACCCCACCACTCCACAAGTCTCGGGGAACTCCACCCCTCCAACTCAAGCCCTTATCCAAACCCCAAAACAAAGTAGAACCACGGGGTTGACCAAGGGTATTCATCTCATCACTAGGAGAGAGCTTGAAGAGGAAATTGCTCAAGGGGTGCCTTTGTGTGCGGTTGTCATATGCTTAGGGGAACCTACCCCTTCTAATCCCCATCCCATAGAGATCCAACAACTATTGGAAGAATTTCATGATGTGTTCCCGGAAGAGCTCCCGGACCAACTCCCTCCCATGCGTGATGTGCAACACGCAATCGACCTAGTGCCGGGAGCCACCCTTCCAAACCTTCCTCATTATCGCCTCAATCCTACGGAACATGCTGAACTTAGGAGGCAAATAGAGGAACTCATTAGGAAGGGCTTCATCCGCATTAGTAAGAGTCCATGTGCCGTCCCGGCCCTCCTTACCCCCAAGAAAGATGGATCGTGGCGGATGTGTGTGGATAGCCGGGCCATTAACAAGATTACCGTCAAGTATAGGTTCCCTATCCCTAGGCTTGATGACATGTTGGACATGCTAGCTGGAGCCACCATCTTCTCTAAGATAGATCTCAAGAGTGGTTACCACCAAGTTAGGATAAGGCCCGGGGATGAGTGGAAAACGGCCTTCAAGACCAAGGATGGTCTCTTTGAGTGGTTAGTCATGCCATTTGGGCTTTCTAATGCCCCAAGTACTTTCATGCGTCTTATGACGGAAGCACTTAGGCCTTTCATTGGGAACTTTCTAGTGGTATACTTTGATGATATTCTCATCTATAGCCACACCCATGAAGCCCACCTCGAACACCTTAGGAAAGTTTGCACTGTCCTCCGGCAAGAGAGCTTATTTGCCAACCTAAGAAAGTGTCATTTCATGACCACTACCATCACCTTCCTAGGATATGTGGTGTCAACCAAAGGAGTCTCCATGGACCCCGACAAGGTCCAAGCTATCATTGATTGGCCTGAACCCCACACCCTTCATGAGGTTAGAAGTTTCCATGGGTTGGCCACATTCTATAGGAGATTCATTCGGGGGTTTAGCACTATCACCGGCCCAATAACTGATTGTCTCAAAAAGGGAACCTTTGTTTGGACCAAAGCCGCCTCTAAAGCCTTCCTTGAGCTTAAGGAAAAGTTGACCCAAGCCCCGGTCCTATGTCTTCCCGATTTCTCTAAAATTTTTGAGGTCACTTGTGATGCATCTGGGATTGGGATAGGAGGGATTCTTAGTCAAGAGGGACACCCGGTCGCCTACTTTAGTGAGAAGCTATGTGATGCTAGGACTAGATACTCCACCTATGACAAGGAGTTCTATGCCGTGGTCCAATCCCTCCGACATTGGAGACATTATTTGCTTCCCAAAGAGTTTGTCATCTTTTCCGACCATGAGGCACTCAAATACCTCAATTCCCAACAAAAGTTGAATGCCCGATATGCCCGATGGGTTGAGTTCATACAATCCTACACCTTTGTCATCAAACACAAGGCCGGGAGTGAGAATAAGGCCGCGGATGCCCTTAGTAGGAAGATGTCCTTGTTATCCACTATCCAAGTGGAAGTGATTGGCTTTGACAAGGTCAAGGATGATTATCCTAGTTGCCCCGACTTTGGACAAATCTATGCCAACTTGACCACTCATTCTAGCAAGGAGCATGAAGGATTCATTTTAGAGGATGGGTTCCTCTTCAAGGGACCAAGGCTTTGCATTCCTCGGACATCTCTTCGAGACTTCTTGGTTTGGGAATTACATGCCGGTGGGTTAGCCGGTCATTTTGGGGTCCACAAGACCATTGCCTTAGTTGAGGGTCAATTTTATTGGCCAAGCCTCAAGAGGGATGTAGGCAAAATAGTGGGTCAATGTCGCACATGTGCTTCGGCCAAACAAGTAAAACAAAACACCGGCCTATACACCCCACTTCCCATTCCCGACCGCCCATGGCAAGATTTGAGCATGGACTTTGAGCCAGGTTTACCCAAGACCTCTAGGAAGCATGACTCCATCTATGTGGTGGTTGATAGATTTTTCAAAATGGCCCACTTCATCCCATGCTACAAAACCTCCGATGCCTCCCATATAGCCCGGTTATTCTTTGATGAGGTAGTCCGCCTCCATGGGCTACCCAAGACCATAGTCTCCGATAGGGATGTCAAATTCACTAGCTATTTTTGGAAGACTCTTTGGCACATGATGGGTACCCTCCTCAAATTCTCCACTGCCTACCACCCCCAAACGGATGGCCAAACTGAAGTGGTCAACCGGAGTCTAGGGAACCTCCTTAGGTGTCTTGTTGAGGATCGGCCCGGAAATTGGGATCTCATCTTACCACAGGCTGAGTTTGCATACAATAATTCCGTCAATAAGTCAATAGGGATGAGTCCACTTGAAGCAGTGCATGGGTACAAACAAAGAAAGCCATCCGATCTCATTCCCCTTCCCCAGCATGCTAGAGTGTCCATTTCTGCCGAGTCTTTTGCACAACATATTAGAGAGTTGCATGAGGAAATCCGCAAGCACATTGGCATGAAAAATGAGGCGTATAAAAGGTTGGCCGACTCTCACCGGCGTCACTTAGAGTTCCAAGTGGGTGACTTTGTGATGGTGAGGACAGAGAGGCTCTCCCCAGGAGCCAACTCCAAGTTGAGACCACGTGGGACTGCGCCCTTCCAGGTCTTGAGGCGTATTGGTGCGAATGCTTATGAATTAGATCTCCCCGAGGATTATGGGGTAAGTCCTACATTCAATGTCGCCGACTTAGTGTCTTACAAGGGCCCCACGGTGAGACCTAGTGAGGAGATCGAGCCCACTCCCTCCTTTGAGAGAGCACCCACCCGAGAGGAGAGTCCACTAGCCAAAAGAGCTCAGCGTGATCGCATTGAACAAATATTGGATGAGCAGGTCACTACCACCCGGAGCAAGGTCTATGAGCGCTATCTCGTCAGGTGGAAGGATCGGCCTCCGTTGGAAGACTCATGGGTAAGTCGGGAGGACCTACAGCGATTGGATCCAGATCTCCTCGAGCGGTACCTTAGCCGGATGGACCCTTACTCGACGGAGTCGAGCTCTTTGCGGCCCAGGGGATTTGATGGAGGCATCACCCACGACTCCCTTTGGCTCGGGTCCACTTCTTCACATTCGGGAGCTAGTTGAGTTTGGGCCTCACTCTATTAAGGCCCCTTATCCATTTTGTAGTTTTCCTTTGAGTCATTTTGATGTATTTCCATTTTATTTGAGTCATTTCCCTAAGTCTAGCACTTATTTTCCTATGTTTGGTATCATCATGATGTCTAATGTAAGCTATTGGGCCCCATTCGTTGGACTAGGCCCATTAGCACTCCCAACCCCCTTGGTTATTTGTAGTTGTTTATTTTGTCAGGGACTTATTGTAAAGAGTGGGTTGCCTATATATAGGACCCCACTCCCCTCATTTGAAGTTAATGAATGATTACATCCTTTTGAGTTAAACTTGCCATTTGAGTTCAAATTGGAGTGATTCCTCTAGTTTTTGGGTGAGAGACCCTAGGGGAGAGATTCTCCACCCATTCCCCTCTTAATCTCTCTATTTCACCCCTCTTTCTCTCTCCTCCAACCCCAAATCCGAATTTCCTTCTCTCTCCTCCCTCCTCCCATCCACTTCCAACCTCCAACCACCTCCTTTAATGCCCTCCACTTCCCCATGGCCTCCATTACTCCACTCCCTAGTTCCTAGGTAGAAGTCTCCCCATTCCAACACCTTCCTCCACCTTCCAACCAAATCTACCCCATTCCAATGCAAGCACTCCACTTCCCAACATAATCACCCACCTTCCAAGACCTTTTGAATTTGAAATCCACCCTTCCCTCCACTCACTTGTGCCCCCCTCACCTTCTCCTCTCACCCACCTTCCCCAAATTCGTAGCTCTTCCTCCTCCACCTGCTAGCACTTGCTTCCAGCCATTCTCCACCTCATTCCCCATCACCATTAGCTCCCTTCTCCACCCCACAAGAGCCCCCACTCTCCCTTAGGTCATTCCTACCATTTCCCTCCACCAAAGAAGCCACATCTCCCTCTCATTTCTTCTAGTAGGTTGGAGCTGTGCAGATCTGCAGAACAGCCCTTGTTGCAGCATCAACCACGGATTCATCCTAGTTCTTCAGAAGGCGTGGCCTACCTTTCTGGAAAGGCCTTCCAGTCTACTTCGCAGGCGAGGTGGAATCAACATGATCGGAGCTCGGAGCTGCCAGATAGAGCCATTCTCCCAACAGTGCGCAGAGAGGTCTTCATCCTAGACCAGAGCGTGGAAGATCCTTCTGCCACGACAAACCCCAGCGGATTCAGGCTGAAGCCCCTTCATCAAAGTTCTTCCTCTACCGGTCATCTTTCAAGATCAAGAAACAGAACCCCGTTCGGCCACCGGAGGAAGAAGTTACAAATTTTCTCCCCCGATCTATCTAGTTCTGTTTTCTGCTGTCTACTCCGACCAGTACCCACTCTTCTGGGTGCCCCGGCCATCCTCGACCTCTGAATGCATCTCCGTCACCTCCTTCTGAAAGCTACCTCGACCACGAAGATGATGCCACTGGTTTCGTGCTGATCGGAGCTCGGGAGGGCACTCAGTCACTTCTGCAACTTGCAGTTACAGTCCAGATAGTACCTGCGGCCAGACAAAGGAGGCTACTTCCTATTGCTGGTGCAGCCACCTCCGACCGTCTGAGCTTCCCCAAAAATTCTGGAGTCCACCTCTTCCAGTCAGGAAGCTTCAGGAGCTGGTTTCGATCAATTTGGAGTCCGGACAAGCCCGACATAGCCATCACAGCGACCCCCTGTCCAGAATTCCAGATTGAAGCTGCAACTTCCCTAGTTCTCATTTCTCTTCGTTTCGGTCCACCAACCCCTCCCCGCTTGGCCGGCTGAAGGCCCCACCCTGCGTGGTGGTAGTGTTTGAATGTATCATATTAACCCCTACCCCAAGATCCCCCCTCCTGCGAGAGGAGTAGTTTTGTAAGTGGTTTGGCAGGTCAAGCGACACCGCCGCGGCGTGTGGGGAACCACCGCCTCCCCGCTCGCCCTCGTCTCCGACCGGGACCGGTTTCTTCAAACCGGTCGAGTAAGTGTCTCTTCCTTGCTCACCTAGTGTAGCTCTCTCAATATTTGATTCATGCACCGCTGAATTCGTGAGGAGCGCCCGATCCTCAAGTCCATGACTTAGAGTGATCGCCGTGGGTTAGTGTGACCCGGTGCCCGAGTGCACTTTGTCGGCCCCAATCGAATTGGGCAACCAATCTTGGGGAATCAATTCTTGGCCTTGCTGGCCCTCTACCAGCAAGGGTCCATTCCCATAAGTCACCCTTGGTATCACATAGTCACCCCGGGAATAGAGTGCAACGAAGAGAGCGGTGGCCCATTAAGGCCCATTTGGATGCTTAGATGTGCTTGTTTGACTAAGTCCGAGGTTGTGTCACATCACAGAACATGATGAGACTACTGCCGTTCCGAATCAGATAGAGAGACGCTCCAACGGTACCTCTTGGGCCTTCAGATTCGCTGGGATGTGGTCGGGGTTGTCTCTGCAAGCTGCTGCTTCTCTGCTTCCTCCGAACTAAGAACTGCAGGTGGAAGATGATGGGGGGAAATGGGGTATATGGGAGGGGAAATGAGGTGGATGTGTATGGGGGCAGTCTCTAGCTGTGAGGGGGTCTGGGAGGGGGTGTTCCAAGGTGTGGGAAGGGGAGAATGGGGGCTGGAATGGGGTGTTTAGAGTGGGTGAGAGAGGAGCTGCGAATTTGGGATGGTGGGTGAGAGGGAAGGAGAGATCTATCTCCAAAGTTTGAAAGTGGACTAAAGGGGTGATTAATGGGGGCTTTGGGGATGGGAAGGGTTGTATTGGGGAAGGGAAGGGGTGCTTAGGGAGTGGAGAAGTCTCCCTTGGGAGATGAGAGGGTGCTTAGGGAAGGGGATTGGGTAGTTGGTGGTTGGGTGGTGGAGTATGGATTGGTGGAGGGTTTCTTGGGACTAGGGGTGGAGTAATGAGGGTTGGGGGTAGTTGGAATGACCTTAATGGATGAGGGGAGGAGAGAGAAAGGTGGTTGGGAGGGGAGGAGAGAGAAAGGGGCGCATGTTTTAGAGAGAGAAAGTGGAGGAGAGAGAAAATGACTTTCTAGAGAGAGGGGTAGAGAGGGGGGTAGGGGCTTCTCACCCACTCAATTGGCTTCTCACCAAAAGAAGAAGATTTAAGTTGGACACTAGAGAATTCAAATTTTCATTCATTCATTGATTAACTTCAAATAGGGAGATGGGGGTCCTATATATAGGCAACCCACATTTTACAAAAAGCCCCTAACTCTTGACACAATGACAAATAACCAAGGGGGTAGGGGCACCCTTGGGCCTAGCCCACAGAATTGGGCCCAATATGCAACTTAATCACCCTAATGACACTTAACCTAGGTAAATGACTCATATAAAAGAAAAATTACATAATATGACACAAATAAAATAAGAAAATTACATGACTCGACTCAGAAAAATGTGATGGACACAATAGAACCATGCCGTTGAACAATCGGAGCTGTGGAAAAAATGTGAAGGATGAGAGATGCCCCCATCATATCCCCGGTGTGCGAAGAACTCAACTCCGTCGAGTATGGGTCCGCCAGGGAATAGGTCCTCCAATGCAGCTCCGGGCGAGCCATAACCTCCAAACTCAACCTCACGCCCTTAGCCGGGGGACTGCTCTTCATCCTCTCAAGGCGGCTCGGGCACACCCTCTTTCTGGCGATGGTACCCTACTTGCCTAGTATTGCCTCCGTGTGCACACGTCGGACTTTCAAGCTGATATGAGGAGGCTCTCCGAGGGTGTCACTCACAAAGGTGGGGGTAGGTTCAAGGTGCTCACTGGGATCCACCGCGGTGCCCTTAGAGGGTGCTAGATCCGCCACGTGAAAAGTGGGGTATATCCCAAAATCCCATTGATAAATCCAACCCGTAAGCCAAGTTGCCAAAGCCACTCGCAATATGGAAGGTCCAAGTCCTCGTGCCCTCGATTTGGAGGTGACCCTAAGGTAGAGCCATTCCAAAGCCACCATCGTAAGGTTGCCTACTTGGAATCCAAAGTGGCACTCGTGAGTTTTTGCCCGTGCATTATGAACCTCACCGCCTGTTGCTGGATGCTTGCTTGAATGAGTATGCCATGAGCTATGGTGCGGTGTGGGTGAGAAGTGTGTGGTATGCAAAGGGGGACCGGGGCAACCATAAGTGGACCTATCATGCAATGCGGCTATGTAAACCTTGATGGACCTAGGAGGGTCGGGGCACCCGTAGGTGAATCTGTCATGCATAGTGGTGGTAAATATCGGGGGACCCGGACATCCATAGATGCCTTTGACATGCTTAAGACACATGATGAATGAAGGTGGGCCATTACATCCGAATATAGACCACTCATGTTTCCTACTTGACATGTGGGTGAGATGAATGAATGTACCCGACTTATGAATCATGCCAAGTGGTTTTGTACGCCAAGACTCATGCATTTTTGTGTCAAAGATGTTTCCTATGTGTGGGCTTTTGAAATTCCATTGGAATGGGTCAAAGGGGTCTAAGAAGGTGGATATCATGAAGTGGGGCATTTCCTCGATCCCTAGGTGTATATCACCCATAGTCATGGTTCCCATGGTGTAACCTTGGTCTAGGATGGGGTGGATTGGATCAAACATGGTGGGTTGGGGTAGGGAAAGGTGGGTGGTGGATAAGGTGGTTGGGTCACACGGATTCCTTGACTCCCATTGGAATGGATCGTAGGGATCATAAAATAGATTACCAAGGGGGAGGAGTTCCATGTCCTCAAGATCCTCAAAAGGTGCTAAGTCATCCTTCTCCATAACAGTTAGGACCGTGTCTTAGGTGAGCAGGTTGGCCATGAAGGAAAGGCTTTGTTTCCTACCCGAGATAAGGAGCTCTAATTGGAGGATGGAGTTGGGCTCATCGGGTGTGGGGAGGAGTAAAAGGAGGTCGCTAGTGTAGCAACCAATGGTGCAAACTGAGGTGATAGACCCGACACAAAGGTGTAGGAGGTAAAAGCTCCTAGGTTGTTCGGCCATAGGGGTCAATATGTTAGTGAACTCAATTTGCCAGGCTAAGCCCTTAAGAAGATCCTCCAAGGTCTCCACTTGATAGGATGCTTGGATTGTGGTGTGATAGGAGAAGAAGGGCACTATGGGAAGGTTTTGTTCTATGGGAGGGAAAACGTGGGCCGTGATATTTCTTATTGGGCTCTCCTTTAGCCAACTAATAAGGGGTTCTCCTAAGATGAGCTCAGCCCCAACTAGAGAGGGTGGTGTAAGGTGAAGGCCACCATGTGAGGTTTCTTCTTCTACTTGGTCATGGGTGGTCTCCGTGGTGGGGATAGGGTCTGGAGTGTTCACCACTATGGGGTCGGGTATGGGTTCCTCCTCCAAGGAGGTGAGAGGGTCTTTTGGTTGCAGGGTGATGATGGTTGGTGCATGGCGCACCCGAGGTGGTGGGCAAGGTTGGACTCGAGTTGGGATTCGTAAGGGAAGTAGTGGAGGCCGAGGACATGGGAGTTTTGGGGGGGGGGAGTGGGAGATGGGTTGGTTTGGATGGCTTGGGTTGGTCGGTCTTGGGGGGAGTGTCCCTTATAGGGGAAGATGGAGGGGTAGTGGTGGGGACCAAGGGGGCTTGTGGAGTATGGGTTTTGTGGGGAATTGTGGGTTGGGGAATGGTTGCCGTCATGGGCCTAGGTGGAGGGGTGGACACGGGGTCCACGTGGGTTTGAATGGTGAGAATGGGGTGAGTGGTGGTCCTTATTGGGGAAACCGGGTCGGTTAGGGGTCTCTTCCCCTTGGGATCGGTCGGTTGTGGAGGGGTGGAAGTGGTGGCCAATTGGGTTTGGATAGTGAGGTTTGTGGAAGGGGGTTTTGGTTGGGGTGTGGGGATCCTCATGGGGTTAGGTGGGGAGGTGGATGCTTGGATTAGTTGGGTCTTAAGGGATAGGATTTGGTGGCGAAGTGTAGTGGTGATGGTTGAGAGGGAATTTGTTGGGAGTGGTGGGGGAGGAGGCCTAAAGGTGGTCTCAAGTTGGCCGGGTGGGGATGGAGGAGTGATAGTGTTCCTCGGGCTAGGGGTGTTTGAGTAGGAGGGGTGGGAATATTTGGGGATGTAGATCTTCCTAAGTTCTTCCTTCATATCATCCCATGAAGAAATAGGCTATTGCCTCCTAACCCTTCTTAATCCCTCTATGTATTCCCACTTCCTTATGGCATGACCCCGAAATCGTCCTTTGGTAACACGGACTCTTGCGGGTCAATAAACCATAGTCCTCTCATAGTCTTTTTCCATGGTAACCTCCCACTTTAGGTAGGCACTAGAGCATGATCCATTGAAGAGGAGATCCTCAAAAGAGATTATGTCAAATGGAGGGTTGATTGGACCCTTGTGTAGGGCCGAGTGGGATGAATGTGACCAAAGAGAGGTAGCCATGCTAGAGTGCACGATTGATGCACCGGGTGACTCTAAATGCAAGTGCGGCCTAGGACTAGACTTAGTAGAGACAAGCCTAAAACTTGCTCTGATACCAATTTGATGTGACACCACCTTGGGGTGATAGTCACAAGATCAAATGCCCCTTGGACCTAGCAAGCAACCAACGCACGGACCGGTGACTTTACACGAGCGGACTCACCCGCTAAGCGCACTCTTGTACCCGTAGGCAACCCGGTGATGGTGGTGAGGGTTCAGGATGGGACCTCGCTTCTCCGGAGCTTGGCTAGCTTTGAATTGAACACCCAAGGGTCCTGGGATGCCCACTCTCATAGGCGGCCAGCACGCCAAGGGTGTGGGTTGCAGGGTCGCTCTCTCAACTCACTCCGCGGTGGTTGCTTAATTCGATGATAACTTGAGATCGGGCACTCTCTTACCGCCGACGGCACTAAGAAACAATACTAATTAAGCAAGGGAATCCAGCAAAGAGAAGTGCTCAGTGGCTCACCTGATAGGTGTGAGGACACCGATCCCGGCCGGAGACGAGGGCGAGCGAGGAAGCGTGGGCTTACCCGCACGCCGCGCCGGAGAAGCTTCAACCTGAAATTTCAGATTACATGCACTACGCCCCATGTAAGGGGGGGGGGAGATCTTGGGGAAGGGAAGCCAATGAATACACCCAAACACTACCTCCACACAGGGAGGGGCCTTCAGCCGGCCAAGCAGGGAGGGGTGAAACCGAACAAGAAGCTAAAAGGAAGCCGATGCCGATTCTGTCCGCTTCCTACTCTTCAGGACAGATAGTTGGATATCTTGACGCTACAGCCGCTACAGAATTTTTTTGATGACGAGACCAGTTGGGAATTTTTCGTAGCTGGATCAGGATGATGTCAAAATTTTTCTGATTTCTTTGGTCACCAGTGTTGGTCGGGGCAGAGGCTCGAACAGGGAGGCATGTCTTCAGTTCTGACTGCTTCAGGTTCACAACAATAAGAAGAGGAGGATGCCACGAGCACTCCAGAGCTCAGAATCAGGCGCTGCTGGAGTCTTCAGAATCGTGGATGAGTTCTCTTCGAAACAAGACCAACGGGGATGCCAAATGTTGTCGGAGTAGACTGGTCGAACTTGAACAATGAGGGGGGGTCGGAGCAGACTGATAGGAAGCAGAACCGCACACCCGGACGAAGAAAATGAGAACTCTTGATTCTGGGCGTAAAACAGAGCTCCACTTCCTGATTCGGGAATTACACTTGTTGACGAAGCTCCCAGCCAAGCCTCGCCTCCAGATCTTTCAGAGAGTGGTCGTGGTAGCTTCAGGAATCAGCTTCAGGTTGCTCTTCAGGGAGGAGATGCGCAGTTGGAGAAGATCGACTGCTCAGGACGGCCCCATACTCAGAACATGATGAGACTACTGCCGTTCCGAATCAGACAGAGAGACGCTTCCAACGATACCTCTTGGGCCTTCAGATTCACTGGGATGTGGTCGGGGTTGTTTCTGCAAGCTGCTGCTTCTCTGCTTCCTCCGAACTAAGAACTGCAGGTTGAAGATGATGGGGGGAAATGGGGTATATGGGAGGGGAAATGAGGTGGATGTGTATGGGGGCAACCTCTAGCTATGAGGGGGTCTGGGAGGGGGTGTTCCAAGGTGTGGAAAGGGGAGAATGGGGGCTGAAATGGGGTGTTTAGAGTGGGTGAGAGAGGAGCTGCGAATTTGGGATGGTGGGTGAGAGGGAAGGAGAGATCTATCTCCAAAGTTTGAAAGTGGACTAAAGGGGTGATTAATGGGGGCTTTGGGGATGGGAAGGGTTGTATTGGGGAAGGGAAGGGGTGCTTAGGGAGTGGAGAAGTCTCCCTTGGGAGATGAGAGGGTGCTTAGGGAAGGGGATTGGGTAGTTGGTGGTTGGGTGGTGGAGTATGGATTGGTGGAGGGTCTCTTGGGACTAGGGGTGGAGTAATGAGGGTTGGGGGTAGTTGGAATGACCTTAATGGATGAGGGGAGGAGAGAGAAAGGTGGTTGGGAGGGGAGGGGAGGGGAGGAGAGAGAAAGGGGCACAGGTTTTAGAGAGAGAAAGTGGAGGAGAGAGAAAATGACTTTCTAGAGATAGGGGTAGAGAGGGGGGGTAGGGGCTTCTCACCCACTCAATTGGCTTCTCACCAAAAGAAGAAGATTTAAGTTGGACACTAGAGAATTCAAATTTTCATTCATTCATTGATTAACTTCAAATGGGAAGATGGGGGTCCTATATATAGACAACCCACATTTTACAAAAAGCCCCTAACTCTTGACACAATGACAAATAACCAAGGGGGTAGGGGCACCCTTGGGCCTAGCCCATAGAATTGGGCCCAATATGCAACGTAATCACCCTAATGACACTTAACCTAGGTAAATGACTCATATAAAAGAAAAATTATATAATATGACTCAAATAAAATAAGAAAATTACATGACTCGACTTAGAAAAATGTGATGGACACAATGGAACCATGCCGTTGAACAATCGGAGCTGTGGAAAAAATGTGAAGGACGAGAGATGCCCCCATCAAAGTTTGCCTACAATGATTCCATCAATAGGTCCATAGGCAAGAGTCCATTTGAGGTTGTACATGGTTATAGGCCTAGAAAACCCTCAGATCTTATTCCCCTTCCCCCACATGCTAGAGTGTCAGTCTCAGTAGAGTCCTTTGCACAACATATCAAAGAGTTGCATGATGACATCCGCAAGCATATAGGGAAGAGCAACGAGGCTCACAAAAGACAGGCAGATGGTCATCGGTGCCACTGCGAGTTCCAAGTGGGAGACTCTGTGATGGTGAGGACGGAGAGGCTCCTTCCGGGGCCTGCCTCCAAGTTGAGGGCACGAGGGTCGGGACCCTTTCGAATTCTGAAATGACTAGACAGTAACACTTATGAGCTGGACCTACCTGTGGGCTTTGGGGTACACCTTACCTTCAACGTGACAGACCTGGTACCCTACAAGGGCCCCGCGGTGGGACCTAGTGAGAAGCTTGAGCCTTTACCCTCCCTTGAGAGAGACACCCACGGTGTGACTCTACCTCCTAGCTTGAGGGGCCGACGTGAGCAAGTGGAGGCAATACTGGATGAGCAGAGTACCATTACCAGGAACATGGTATACCAGCGTTACCTAGTGAGGTGGAAGGGCCGTCCCCCGACCGAGGATGCTTGGGTGAGCCGGGAAGACCTGCTCCACCTTGACTCTGACATTTTGGAGCACTACCATAGTCAGGTGGACCCATACTCGATGGGGTCGAGTTCTCCCCACCCCGGTAGATTTGATGAGGGCATCTCACAACGCTCTCTTTGGCTCGGATCACCTGCATCATTTTGAGGAAGCCCGGGTATGAGATCACATGTTATTTTCCTTTTCCTTGAGTCATATCTTATGTACTTTCCTTTATTGAGTCATATTGTTTTAAGTCATTTCTCTTGTTAATGCTTATTTGGGCCTTAGTACCTTAGTTATGGGCCCATAGGATTGAGTCTAGGATATGCTTGGTCTTTTGTCTAACTGTCAAGGGTACTTTTGTCATGAAAAGAGTGGATGCCTATATATAGGCCCCATCTCTCGTCATGTACTCAACTTTTGATGAGTCAATTTGAATATAAGCAACTCTCAAATCTTACTCTTCTCCACCAAAGTTCTCTCTTCTCTCTCTCTCATTATCTCTCTCCCTCTCTCTCTCCTCAAGGAAGGGGGCGAACCCCTCTCTCTCTCACCCTTCTCCCACCTACCACCTAATTCCCCCACCCTCATTCAAGGACCTCCCCAACCACCCACCACCCTAATAACTCCACCCCAGCCCCAAGATAGCCTCCACCAATCCAAACCCCACCACCCCACCACCAACTACCCCATCCACTTCCCTAAGCACCTCCCCACCTCCCCAAGGCTGAAGGAGTTTATCCCAAGGCCAAATTTGAATCTCGCTCCCATCTCACAACCCCCATACCAGGCTTTGGTCGCCCAAACCAGCTCCCATACCCATTCCAAGTTCGCCCTCCCCCTTTCCTCTCCATTACTTACCTTGTGCAGCCCTCTCCCTTCCCCTACCCACTCCAGCCAGCTCCAGCTCCCTTCACCCAACCCCCCTTGATTCTCCAGCCACCCAACAGCCCTCCATCGACCCCCTCCCCTCCCTACAGCCTTTAGCCACCCCAATCCCAAGCAACACCTTCACCACCCCTTCACCAATATCCTCTTTCATTTTCAGATCCAGTCTTGGGTTACAGGCAGCAGAGTAGCAGCAGGTTGCAGCGAGTACCACATCGTCACCTGGGGGCTTCTGGTGACATATCATACATCGGAGGAAACGTCATCGAGTCAGCTTTCCAACGGTGGTGGTCCCGCGTCCATCCAAGCTCGGAGTTGATCGGAGGAGTCGATCTCGCCGGACTGCGCTTCCCGACTCCGGCTCGTGACTTGAGGCTGAGATCAGAGACTACCACGACCAGCTCGAGAAAGATCTAGGCACCATCTTCGGAGGGAAGGAACTACGACCAGTCCTCTTTCAGTACCAAGAAGAAGGAAGTCAATCTCCCACCCGAGCCCTCAGTTCCAATTATTCTCGTCAAAGTGCACAGGCTGCTCCCTGCTATTCCAGCTATTTCAGCCACGGTCGTGTCAACGGCAATTTCGTCTCAATCGAAGTTCGGTAGAGTTCATGGCATCTTATGCAACAGACCTCATCGGTTCTGCACCAGACAGAGATAGAACGAATCAGTCTGGTTCCAGACTCTGCCCCAGCCAGCAACGACATCACGAAATTCACCCAAAATTCAGGCGTCATCTTGGGTCAGTGTAGAAAGTTTTGACACCGGTTTCGACTAATTCTGAGCTCGACTGAGCCCGTGGCGGTGCCATCATCAACAACCTGTCAAGCTATTCCTGAAGCTGGCAGAACCGGCAATGTTGGACTTTTGTGACTTCCCTAGTGTTTTGATGATGAGCATCACTATGTTAAATATTGTCATTTTTAATCAGACATCATGAGTAATGTTATGCATTCAAACTTTCCATGATTAACAGGAAAAATTGCTGTGAGATAATACCTTGCATGTCCGTAATGTTCCCTTCATACTTCGTGTTGTTTGTGTTCACTACACTCCGTGTTGTCCTTTTGTACGTCGTGTTGTTCCAACTATGTTTGTTGGTTGTCTTCGTGTCGCTCCATCTGTGTCACCCCTATGTCTTCGTGTCTTATGATCTAGCCAAGTCTATACAGCCTCATCTCTATCTTCATCCCAAGCCAAAGTCTACACATTGTCTTAGCGTCATGCATCAGTCTTCAAAGTCCATACAATGCACTGTAGCTTGTTCGAAGCTAAGTCCATACATTGGTTTAAGCTTTCCAAGTCTATTCATTGGCAGCTGAACTTTGAAGTCTATACATTGGTCTTCACTTCAAGTATGTACAGCCATTGTCTTGCCAAAGTATATACGTTGTGAACCCTCAAGTCTGTACAGACTTTGCCTTGTCCAAGTCTATACATCCTGTTGAATGCAAAGTCTTCACATCGCCTCATCATATGAAGGTTGTACGTTGCAAGTGTCCTTCTTGTTTTTGTGACCACACTTCGTGTTAGTTTTCATTTTCGTCTTCGAGTTGGTTTCAGTCCATGTTGTTTTTGTGTCGTTTTCGTCTTCGAGTTGGTTTCAGTCCATGTTGTTTTCGTGTCGTCCTCGTCTTCGAGTCGTTCGTACGATTCGAGCAACTTAGTACTCGAGTTGTTTTCGTGTGTATTCAATTCTTTTTAGTAAAGTGTCGTTTCACCTCGTGCCGTTCTCTTTGCTGTTTGTTATGTCGTGTTGTTTTTGTATTCGTGTCTTCGTGTTATTCTTGTGCTTATGTCCTCGTGTTGTTTCTTTCTATCTTCGTCCAGGTTCCCTCTGATCACGTGTTTGTCTACCGTTTCACTCCGTGAGACTTCCTTCTCACCTCGTGCTGTTCTCTTCTGACTTCGTGTCGTTTTCTTTGTAGTGTTAGCTTTATTATTGTGTATCTCGTGTCGTTCTCTTCGTAGTGTTTCTTTTGTTACAGTGATACTTCGTGTCATTCTCTTTGTAGTGTTAGCCTTATTAGTATGTATCTCGTGTCGTCTCTTTTTACCTCGTGCTGTTTTAATCTGACCTCGTGTCATTCTCTCTTTATTTCGTACTGTAGTAATCTTATGTATCTCGTGTCGTTCTCAGTACAGTGCATCTCGTATTGCTATCACATACCTCATGCAGTTTTAGTTTTTGTGGCCCTGAGTTTTAATCGTTTTATTTCTTTGCAGGAGAAGAAGAAAAATAAAAAGAAGAAGGTGGTCCGAGGAAGAATATTCCCAGTGACTGGACTACACGTGATCCAATGCTAAAGGAACCAATGCTATAAAGGCATGTGGCAAGAAGGTTCTGGATGAAGTGTGGGAGGCACATGCATTCTACACCTCATCCACCTGTTGCTGCTGCTATATATTGAAGCCTTCGTCCACAGATGAAGGTTGATCGAAAGGGAAAAGTAAACGGCAAAAGTGCAGAGAGTTCGATCCAGAAAAAAGAAGAGAAGAAATTTGAGTGAGAGCTGAAGAGAAAGAGCCTCCCTGAGAAACTAGAGTGTTCCAGTTGAGAGAGAAGAGAGAGCAGAAGAGTGATCAGAAGATGGGTATTGACTTACAGATAAAATCCGAAGTCTGCTGCTTAGTTTGAGCTACATTGTTTCCAGTTTCTGAGTTTTGGATTCCTTCTTTCGTGTTTTTGTTTTTGTCCGTTTTGCTTTCTTGATTGAGAGTTCTCTGTGTTTCCTCCTGGTGTTCAGGGGAAGAGAGAGACGTGTTCTCTCTGGTTCACTTGCAACAGACGTTGCAGTATTGTTCCCTCTCGTAGAAGAGGTGTTCCCTCTAGGATTCAGAGGAAGAGAGACCTTGGTCTCTGGTTCTAGTGACTACAGATCACTAGTATTCCCTCCGGTTGGAGGAAGAGGAAATTGTTTCCTGTTTCTAGGGACTTGGCGTCCTTAGGGTTCCCTCCGGGTGTGGAGGAAGAGGGGAGAGTATTCCCCTGTGAAGCTGTGAATCAGCCGTTGTTGCAGACTGAGTCTGCTTTGCTAGCAGGTGCTAGTGGACGCCTCACTTTGATTTGAAGTGAGGGGTGGACGTAGGCAGACTGGAGGTCTGACCGAACCACCTTAAAAACCTCTGTGTACTCGTGTGATTATCTGTGGTGATTGTGTGGTGTGCCTTCTATCCACTCGAGCTATTGTCCGCACTGCGTGTTTGTGGGTTCAATTCTGAGTTTGCTTGTTTTAAGTGAACCATTCTTCAGTAAGTTTTTAATCGGTTGAAAACAGTGATCTATTCATCCCCTCCCCTTCTAGATCACTTCATATTTCTTGTATCACTTGGTATCAGAGCGGGTATTTCCCAATATGTGGTCCAACGGCCAGGGAAACGGATCTGCTGGTCCTCGCAGCTACATTGCTGAAGGGCAGTCAATCACCCGTCCCCCTTTCTTCGATGGTAATAACTATTTCTTTTGGAAGAACAGGATGGAAGTCTTCATCAGGGCTCAAAGCCACAAGCTCTAGAGAGTAATTACAGATGGTCCGTACCAACTTCCACCAAACGAAGACATATGGACAGAGGAACAGGTTAAACTCTCCGCACTGAATTGGACAGCTCTTAGCATCATACAGTGCACCGTCTACCCGGAAGAGTACTTGAGGATTTCAGCGTGCAAGACTGCAAAGAAAATGTGGGATGAATTGCAGTTAATTTATGAGGGCACATCTCAAGTGAAAGCTACCAAGATCAATATGCTTACATGATGCGGGACGGAACTGACAAATGGACTAAACCTATGATGAAGACCAAGTGCGGCCAGCACTCACACGTGACAAGGCAAGCCGAGAGATCGACCTCCATACTATTCCTCCGAAGAGAGGCGTCTCTCAACAAGAAACCCAAGTCCACAGTCGTCCCTATGAGGGAAGCGAGTGGATCAAAGCGGCAAAGGAGCCGACGCGCAACTATAGGAGTCTAGTCCGAGCTCGGTGCTCGACTAGGGCCACGGAATGGGATACTCTCACTCACGATCTCGCGGTGTTGAATGCTAGCTAGGATCCCTACACTCTCACGCGGCATACAAGATCACATACTAGTAAAGCAAAATGCCAAGGGGGGGAGCGTCGCACGTACCTCCACGCCTAGGCGTGGGGAAGGAACCCCGGCCGAGACCGACAACCCCGATACACACAATGAAAGAATAGGTACAAGCCAGCAATGGTGCCCACTCCTCGCAGGGAGATAACAGGCTACAACAATTCCATTCGGGGCGGCCGATACACGGGCTGACGGGCGGCACTCGGTGAAGGGTTGGCCACGAGGAGGGTCCGGATGACGATCGGCAGAATCGCAGCAACGCGCGACTCGGTGGTAAACGTTCCCACGAATGGATCCGGAGTCCGATTGGGGCGCCGTCAGCGAGGGAGCGTAGTTAGGTCGCAGGAGGAAGCCTCGGCCAAAAGGCGTGCTCAGATTCCGTCTGTGGAAGCCGTGGCCGCACCTGCAAGTGGGGACAAGGAATCTGCTCCCAGAACTGCGCTGTCGAGCGGGGAAAATGGTAATTCGCTGCTCCGGTAGTCGAACGAGGCCCCGCTTGTGGGAGGACGTCGGGGACGCAGAGCAGCAGGTCCGGACCAAAGAGCTCAATCAGATCTGGTCGTGGTTGGACGCTGTGAACTTTGGAAATCGCCGGTTGTCCTGGCACCGGGTGGACTGGGCAGACCCGTGCGACCTCACGGGAACGGACGCCACGAACAGCTCGGACGTCGGAACGAGACGAGGTTGGCGGCGTTGGAAAGAGGACGACGAGAGGTACAAACCCTGAAGAAATCAGCTCCAAACTCGGAGTTTTCCGTCCTGTGAGATTTTCGCAAGAAGGAGGGTGGATCTGGGCGCGCAGAGAGGGAGGCTCCTGCGCTAGCTCACGAGAAAACTCGCCACGGGTGGTGCCGACCTCGGATCGAGGCGAAACCAAAGCCCACGCGCTGCCGACTCGTAGAAGTATCCACCAAAAAAAAGGAGGGGCTCGGATTCGATCCGCACCGGATGGGGACGCCGCTGCAACTCGGGGCCGAATCTGGAACACGCGAACTCGAACCGGAGACGAAGTAGAAGGGAGGAAGAACCTCGGCGTCGCACCGAGGGGATGGGGAGTCGCACCCCGGGGTTGCTCCCGTCGCAGGAGCAGAGGAGGAAGAGAGGGTCGCCCTCTCCAAGGGGTGGCTGCGCCAATGGCTGCTCAATCAAAATATTTCATTCATTCCTTAATTCCAAAGAAAATACATGAGATGTTTTATATGGGGAGGGGGAATGCTAGGGTTGAAACCCTAGCCAAGAGGGAGGGGAGGGGGGTGCGCACATGGCATGGGGGAAAGGGGGGGGGGTGCGCACCACTCCTTGATTGTAGGAGTGGATTGGGGGATGGGGGCGGCCAAAGGAGGGAAGGGGATCGGATGGGGAAGGGAAAGGGGGGGGGAGGGCCGCACCCCTCTTCCTATAATCTAGGAGAGGGGCGGCTGCCACCTTCCAAGAGGAGGGAAAGAGGTGGGGGCGCCCAAAACCCTAACCCTAGGTGGGCCAAGCCTTGGGTTAGGCAGCCATGCCAAATGGGCCAAGGCTTGAACAAAGAAAGTGGCCCAATAGCCCTATCTCCTACCTAATAAGCATAAAAAGACCCAACTAAAGCCTAATTGGCCCCAATTGGCCTACAAAGGTCCACACAACTAATAAAAGTGTCCACGCAGGGACTAAACCAAGGCCCAACATGGCCTCAAATGAGAAAAAGATCCTCTAGTCGATGCCGTAGTCGCCTAGCCAAAGAGATGCTGACGTGCTCCGTGTGCTCTGTCGAGTGATGTGGCGCGTGTCCTCACCAATTCTCCCCGGGTGGGAAGAACTCGACCCCGTCGAGTAAGGGTCACGGTCGCTCAAGTAGCTCTCCAGCAGGTCCGGGTCGATCAGCTCCAGCTCTCCACGTGTGATCCAGGTGTCGTCTGTCGCAGGGCGCCCTCTCCAGCGCACTAGGAAGCGCTGGTAGGCTCCGCTCCTGGTCGTGGTCACCTGCTCATCCAGTATGCAATCTATATGCTCGCGTGTCTGTAATGGGGCTGGAGGAGGTGGACGCTCAGAAGGTGTAATGCTCTCAACAGGAGGGGTAGGCCCAAAAAACTCACTGGGAATCACCGCGGGATCCCGATATGCCACCAGATCTGAAACATTGAACGTCGAACAGATCCCATAGTCGTCTGGCAGCTCAATCTCATACGCATTCGACCCAATTCGCTTCAAGACTCGAAAGGGTCCGGCACCGCGGTCCTGGAGTTTCTTCACGGCCCCCGAAGGGAACCGTTCAGGTCTAACCCTGATCATGACGTACTCTCCCACTTGGAACTCACGGGTGCGTCGATGCGCGTCAGCTAATTCCTTATAACGTGCGTTGCTGGCCTCGAGGGGGTGATGATGATGTAGACTCCGAACTAGCTGTGTTGACTCATACCTATGTGAATGCAGTGGTGGTCCTGGACATCCAAACACAGACCTAGCATGCCTATGACTCCTACATGATTGGACAACACGGGGAGGACCAGGACAACCAAAGTTGTATCTATCATGCATGGGTGTCCTACGGAATGTGGTAGACTCATGGGGACTAAATTGCCCAAACTCACTCATGACATTCCCTATATGAGACAAACCCCTATATGATGGTGGACATGAAGAAACATGGGGAAGAGACATGTGTCCCTGGCCTCCTAAGCTCGGGCATCTGGATGCCGGTAAGGTGAGGTGTTGACTAGAAGGCCTAGGTGGTGTATGATAGTGGACCTCTTCGACAAGGTGGGGAAAAGAATATGGGTCGAGAGGCTCACTAGGGAGGGGATCGAAAGGGTCAAAGAAATGATGACCCCTCCCGACAGGTCCCTTCACTATACTTGCCCATGTGCGACATTCGCCCAGGTGCAGATAATCACCTTCAGGCACTCTCATGTATGGGGCAAGAGGCTCATGAGGAAGGCAAGGAAGGCAAGGTTCCTCCCTCGGGACCGTGAAACCATAAGCGGGGACAAAATCAACCTCCACGGGTATGGGAAATAATAAAAGGACCTCGGATGTGATATGTCCTATGGTGTAGACCGAGGTAATAGACCCCAAAGCAGGGAGTGTAAAGCTATGACTATAGGGTTGGTCAGACCCTAAGGTCAACATATAAGTCAACTCCCATTGATAATCTAAACTCCTAAGGAAGTCCTTCACATTTTCAAGAAAGCAGAAGGATCGAAAAGTGGTGTGAAAGGAGTTAAGGGGTATTATTGGGAGGGCTGGTCCCATGGGTGTATAGCAAGGAATGGAGACATGTAGAAGTGGACCCTCCCTTAACCAGCTAGCTAAAGACTCACCAATGACCAGTTCACCCTCGGAAGGTAAGAATGTCTCTATATGAGGGTCTAAGGGTGAAGCCTCTCTCTCGGGAGGGGAAACGGAGTCCTCTATGATGTGGAGGGGATCACTCCCTAACTCCTCAACCTCAGTTAGGTACTCCTCAATCAACTCCTGTTCAGCCTCGTAACTCACTGGAACAAACCCAGGTGATGACATGGAGGTGGTCGGCGTAACGCCGTCATGGAAGACAAACTCACCGGGAAGGTGAGATGGGTGTAAGGTGCAGGTCCTCCTATCCAGGTCGATGGTCGCACTTCTTTCCTCCAACCAAGTTCGCCCTAAAATGATGCATGGACCAGCAAGTGTGCTGATCTTGCACCAAGCGCCATCGGAATATTTAACGGGGCCAAACCACCGTTGAAACTCGATAAAAGCTAAACCATCACGGAGAACAATCTCCCCAGTCTTAGAGAGTGACTCAATAATGTCTTGTGAGACACAGTTAGACGACACCCTACTGATGAAGTCGATCTCCGTATGCATCCCATTAGGTAGGATGGCAGTGGACATGACAGGGCGCTGGAATGACTCGGTCATCGGTATAGGGATCGGGTCTCCCGACGACTGAGTGGTAGGGGCGACACTTAGGGGTCGTACCATAAGAGCATCGAATCGGGCCAATAGGGATGACTAATCTGACATGTGGGCTCGAGGAACCACCATGGGGTTGGCGCGGAGCTGGACATGCAAGACTCAACGAGACAAGGACAAAACTCTAACTAGACACAAACCTAACATTACAATGCAATGGTGAGTTACCTAGATGAACTAAGAGACTCAATGCAACCTAGATAACTCTAAGGCCTCAATTGCACCCTAGACAACCTAAAGACTCGAATGACCTAAGACCCCAATTTGTTAGAACAAACTGGTTCCCTAAGCTCTGATACCAAATTTGATGCGGGACGGAACTGACAAATGGACTAAACCTATGATGAAGACCAAGTGCGGCCAGCACTCACACGTGACAAGGCAAGCCGAGAGATCGACCTCCATACTATTCCTCCGAAGAGAGGCGTCTCTCAACAAGAAACCCAAGTCCACAGTCGTCCCTATGAGGGAAGCGAGTGGATCAAAGCGGCAAAGGAGCCGACGCGCAACTATAGGAGTCTAGTCCGAGCTCGGTGCTCGACTAGGGCCACGGAATGGGATACTCTCACTCACGATCTCGCGGTGTTGAATGCTAGCTAGGATCCCTACACTCTCACGCGGCATACAAGATCACATACTAGTAAAGCAAAATGCCAAGGGGGGGAGCGTCGCACGTACCTCCACGCCTAGGCGTGGGGAAGGAACCCCGGCCGAGACCGACAACCCCGATACACACAATGAAAGAATAGGTACAAGCCAGCAATGGTGCCCACTCCTCACAGGGAGATAACAGGCTACAACAATTCCATTCGGGGCGGCCGATACACGGGCTGACGGGCGGCACTCGGTGAAGGGTTGGCCACGAGGAGGGTCCGGATGACGATCGGCAGAATCGCAGCAACGCGCGACTCGGTGGTAAACGTTCCCACGAATGGATCCGGAGTCCGATTGGGGCGCCGTCAGCGAGGGAGCGTAGTTAGGTTGCAGGAGGAAGCCTCGGCCAAAAGGCGTGCTCAGATTCCGTCCGTGGAAGCCGTGGCCGCACCTGCAAGTGGGGACAAGGAATCTGCTCCCAGAACTGCGCTGTCGAGCGGGGAAAATGGTAATTCGCTGCTCCGGTAGTCGAACGAGGCCCCGCTTGTGGGAGGACGTCGGGGACGCAGAGCAGCAGGTCCAGACCAAAGAGCTTGATCAGATCTGGTCGTGGTTGGACGCTGTGAACTTTGGAAATCGCCGGTTGTCCTGGCACCGGGTGGACTGGGCAGACCCGCGCGACCTCACGGGAACGGACGCCACGAACAGCTCGGACGTCGGAACGAGACGAGGTTGGCGGCGTTGGAAAGAGGACAACGAGAGGTACAAACCCTGAAGAAATCAGCTCCAAACTCGGAGTTTTCCGTCCTGTGGGATTTTCTCAAGAAGGAGGGTGGATCTGGGCGCGCAGAGAGGGAGGCTCCTGCGCTAGCTCACGAGAAAACTCGCCACGGGTGGTGCCGACCTCGGATCGAGGCGAAACCAAAGCCCACGCGCTGCCGACTCGTAGAAGTATCCACCAAAAAAAAGGAGGGGCTCGGATTCGATCCGCACCGGATGGGGACGCCGCTGCAACTCGGGGCCGAATCTGGAACACGCGAACTCGAACCGGAGACGAAGTAGAAGGGAGGAAGAACCTCGGCGTCGCACCGAGGGGATGGGGAGTCGCACCCCGGGGTTGCTCCCGTCGCAGGAGCAGAGGAGGAAGAGAGGGTCGCCCTCTCCAAGGGGTGGCTGCGCCAATGGCTGCTCAATCAAAATATTTCATTCATTCCTTAATTCCAAAGAAAATACATGAGATGTTTTATATGGGGAGGGGGAATGCTAGGGTTGAAACCCTAGCCAAGAGGGAGGGGAGGGGGGTGCGCACATGGCATGGGGGAAAGGGGGGGGGGGTGCGCACCACTCCTTGATTGTAGGAGTGGATTGGGGGATGGGGGCGGCCAAAGGAGGGAAGGGGATCGGATGGGGAAGGGAAAGGGGGGGGGGAGGGCCGCACCCCTCTTCCTATAATCTAGGAGAGGGGCGGCTGCCACCTTCCAAGAGGAGGGAAAGAGGTGGGGGCGCCCAAAACCCTAACCCTAGGTGGGCCAAGCCTTGGGTTAGGCAGCCATGCCAAATGGGCCAAGGCTTGAACCAAGAAAGTGGCCCAATAGCCCTATCTCCTACCTAATAAGCATAAAAAGACCCAACTAAAGCCTAATTGGCCCCAATTGGCCTACAAAGGTCCACACAACTAATAAAAGTGTCCACGCAGGGACTAAACCAAGGCCCAACATGGCCTCAAATGAGAAAAAGATCCTCTAGTCGATGCCGTAGTCGCCTAGCCAAAGAGATGCTGACGTGCTCCGTGTGCTCTGTCGAGTGATGCGGCGCGTGTCCTCACCATTACAACTCAGTATGAGTTGTTTAAGATGAAGCCAGAGGAGTCGATCACAGAAATGTATGCTAGATTGTCTGTGATCATCAATAGTCTGAGAGGATTTGGAAAGGAGATTCAGCAAGAAGACATTGTTAGGAAGATCCTTAGGTCCCTAACTCCCATCTGGGATACTAAGGTGACCGTCATAGAGGAATCTAGAGATTTATCCACCTTGTCAGTAACCCAGCTGATTGGGTCTCTCATGACCCACGAAATGAACTTCAGACAAGGGAATGATGGACATGACAGAAAGGGAAAGAATGTTGCTCTGAAAGTCTCACGACATACTAAGAAGAGCAGCAGCAGCAGCAGTGGTGGTAGCAGCGAAGACTCTGACGGATTCTCAGACCTGGACAAGGGCGAGCAGGCCATGCTCACCAGGCAATTCAGAAAGTTCTTGAGAACTAAAGGGAAATTCTACAGGAGAAAGAGATTTAATGCTACAAGGAAGTCTCCTGAATGAGAACTTGAGAAGAACCGGTTTGTTAAAAAAGTTACATGCTACCATTGTCAGAAACCTGGTCACATGAAAAGTGAATGTCCAGAGTTGCAAGTTAAGGCTCCCGGATACCAGAAGAAGATGGTGCACAAGAAGAAGAAAGCCATGCTGTGCACATGGAGCGACGAGGAGGAGGATCCAGAAGCCACCTCGTCCAGTGAAGGTGAAGAAAAGACTTGCCTCATGGCCAACCATGAGGAAGAGGTAACGAACTTATTTGAGAATTTTACTTTGGATGATTGGTGTAGATCGCGATAAATCCACACATGAAGAAGAGTTTAAATATGAGAAAAACACAAGGGGGAGAGATGATATAATAATGAATAAAAGAAGCACGTGGTGCTACTAAGGAGGGTGATCGCCAGAGGGGTTACCTCAAGAAGAAACAAAGAAGATCGCGAATACCTGGTGGAAAATAAAACGCGGGCTGGATTGTGAATTCCTCCTCCTCCTTCAATCGGCCGGCCGATGAAGGGGGTTTTCCTTTATTGATTACCCTTGCAAAAAAAAAAAAACAAACAAACAAAGAGAAGTGGATCAGCCAAGTGAATGTAGTATCAATCCCAAGTAGATGATATGATGATGAATAGAGAATAAAACATGCGCACCTTTTTTTTGGTTTTAAAACCCCTAAAGAGATAGGGAAGGAGAAGATATGATGAAACTAATGCAAAAGGTGAAAAACGTATGATGATCGACGGAAAAACAACAGTTAGATAAACAAGAAAAACCCCTGCTGTCCCTGATGACAGTAAAGGGAACCGAAACCAATGCTGTTGATAGGAAGAAGATGGAAACAAAGAGCTTTAAAGACCGCACAGGAAGAAGATGGATAGCCTCAGCGTCTATGCATAAAAACTCTAATCTCGATAGCCTGCTCTCGTAACCTGCCAACCTCACCCTGCCATCCTCGCGCGAGGTCGATCAAGACATCCCTATATAGGGTTCCAGATCCAAGATAACCTCAGATTCGGAAGGATAAGAACAGGCAATGATCAAAAGAGGCAGGACTCTAGTTCCAATTCGAGCAAGGAGACCATTGGAGGCAAGGAACTACTCAGGAAAGACGAGTTTAAGCAGGACACCGAAAGATAAAACACGACCTTCAGAAAGGCGTCAAATCACAAATTGACGACCTACATCAATACGTTACTCAAAAACACGACCATGATCAAGGGCGTCACTTCTTGGATTAAATTTTGGCAATAAAACTTACTTTATTTGAAAATTATGAGAAAATGCCTGAGATGAAGGCGTTACTTGAAAACACGCCCTCAGGAAGGACGTTAATCAATAATTTGAAATTATTTTGAAACCGGATAATACCAGGAATTGACGCCCTGACATTTGGTCATCCTTTCTTTTGAACACGCCCTAGATAAGGTCGCTTTTTAAAACACGCCTCTCTTCAGGTCGCGAATCACAAAAATACAATGATCAAATCAAAAACACACAAAAATAGAAAAACTTCATATTATGAATGTATTGAAGTTCACTTTGGGGCGTCAACATAGTGACATGAGATTTGATCAACATAGCGTCAATTTTGGCGTGTCTACTGCTGCCCCGCCTTGGCATCTGCTTTGCAAGGGAGTGAGACGAAATGGAGTGAAAGTGCAACAAACAGAATGAAGTGGAGCGAACTGATAAGTAGATGCCAAGGTGTGATGTGACACGCCTCAGACACTAAGAATTGAAAATCTTTCCAAGATTCAAAGTGAAACAACTCCGAGTGATTCCAAGGAAGCATCGATTTGCTGGATAAAGGAGACTAAAAACCAATAAAATGTGCGCATGGCACGATAAGGAGACACCATTGGAGAGCGGTTACCAGCCAATGTGGACGTGCTACAACCAAGGTGGATTTGTAAAAAAAAATAAAGAGAATTGAGATGGAGACCCAGCAAAGGGACATTTTCAAGTAATCAGCCTAAGCGGCTTCAAAGAGAATAAAGTACTCAATTTGGAATGGAATATCTCATGTCAACTCAATCAAGAGCGAGTGACCTTCATTACTGCCATAATATGAAGATTTTCAGCATGAAGCTCAAAGTCCTACATGATGCATGCTGGGCTAAAAGAAAAAGATAAGACAAACTAAAAGATAGAAAATAATCAAGGATAATATTGTCAAGCCATCTAGATTTGGTCAAGAATCCAGATCTCTGAGCTGACACTAAGCCGAAGCCTGTTTGTCCGCGCATCAACTCAAAAAGTGGAACCATCGTCCCAGACCTTGAATGACTCAACGGCCTATCCGTGTGATCAAGACTCCCCTGGAACTATCACTGTTTTTGATGAAGGGGAACTCAAATTCCAGGTTCATCAGAACCACAAGGTCCTTGACATACTATAATAGCGTAGAATACCATATAGTAATAATGCTTACAAGAACAACATGATGTTACCTTCACATTAATCTGGACATCTCGAAACCTACAATCTTCTGCACTCAAGAGTTCATTAGTTCTCTCAAAATTTCAATATAAATAATCCTCAATTCAAAGCATGACATGATCATAAGTGCTAAATAAAATAAAATTCCAACGAAATAATAGCACTTAAGTTCATCAGAGCATGTAGGGAAGGAAATTCATAAATTCACAAATTCACGCCTGCATTGAACGGCGTCAAAACATGAAACGCGCCTGATAATGAGGGCGTCAAAAGGAGAAACACGCCCTTCACTAAGGCGTGAAATGCACCAAGAGTTCACGAAGAAAACGACCCACTAAAGGGCGTTAAATAAAACACGACCTCAATCAGGTCGTCAATTCAACAATTGATGCCCTAACAGAAGGCGTTAATTAAGCACAAACTTCTGTTTCCGATTCGAAAGCTAAACCCAGTCCTAATAGCCATAAACTTTCTAACTCCGAACAGCCTTAAGACTCCCCGGACTTTTATAAAGGGAAGGCAATTCCTAGAATCAATCAAATCCTCCGAGCTCTGTTTCTTCTGTTGCTTCTTCTCCTGTTCTTCTGCAGGCACCGTGACCGTCCAAACTTCTTCCTGCAAACCGAAGATGGAGAGGGCGTTCAAAAGGTCCAAAGCCTCCACTCCCAGGCTAACTGAGATCAATGGGCACATCAGTAGTAGAATTTCCATGAACCAGGCAAAGATAAAATCCTTCTGTTCCTTTCCACTTTTGCCTTAAACGTTCTTCTCTTCTGCATGCTCATTTATCCTTCTTTCTCTGCATTGTTCTTCCTTTCTTCCTTCCACAGGACTTCCCGAATGTCCCAGGAGCAAGGAGATTTACAAAAATTAAGTGGCTGCCTCTCATACTCTCCAAATTTTCTTCAGATATGAGGGTGTACTTAACAAGATGGCACCTTCTGAGTGAAGCTACCCATGCCAAATATTACGATCAAATTCATCTTGACTGGGCAGCTATAGGGGCTCTTGTAGAGATATGGCATCCTTCTACTCATACCTTTCTCTTCTCTACTTTTGAAGCCACAATCCTATTAGAAGAATTGGAGATGCTCTTGGGTTTGAAGAGAATGAAGCAAGGGGATGAGGAAAAGATGGCCATCATGCCAAAACCAATTTCCTCTCATGAGCTATTAACAAGCTTGATATCTAGCCCCAACCTAGTGAATCAAATCAAAGCTACTAAAGGAATCAATCTTCTAAAGCTCACCTCATGGGTGTACAAGAGAGCAGATCAAGCCAAAGAAGATGAAGAGATAGAGCGGGTAGCAAAGGCCTTCGTGGTGTGCTTGGCGGGAGCAATCTTATTCCCATCCACAGAGGACTTTCTAGAAGAGGCCCAATTAAGCGCTATAGTGAGCTTATGGGAAGGAGATAGAGTGGGACCGGCGATTCTAGCCTATCTCTATAGCGGGCTTACCTCGGCGGCGATGGGAAGGCCCATCTACGGATGCATGCTAGCACTCTCTAGTTGGGTAGATCTTCACTTCAAATTCGATCCATGTGATGAGGCCCAACAATCCTCAAGAATCTTCTCAAAAAGCCCACTCTCTTATATGACCGGTTCACTTGGGATAAGCAATAGAGTGACGAACCGGATTCCTCAAATTAAGAAGAGAGCGGAATGGAGAGAGCACCTCAAAGTAATGCCAAAGAATCTCTTCACTTGCGCCCCGGGAATACTCAAGACTCAAGAGCTCCATGCAAGATTCTCTCCCGGGACGGACCTTCGACTCATAGGCGCTTCAGAATTCATCTTGTACAATTCATACCGATGCCTCCTTCAACTCGGGCTTCCACGGCGAGTATTCGAGGACCCATCACACCTCCCTTCTATCAAGAGACGGGACCTTGGCAGCAACGAAGATGGAGAAGAAACAACCACAATCCAAGCTCTGTGGAAAATCAATAAGGCTCATCATCTTGTGGAGAACTTGAATGAAGACAGAGATGAATGGAAATCTTATGTAATAGCCCTGAGAAAACTGAGGCCCAAAATGGCTCATTGAAGCATTGTAATCTTTTTCTTCATATAAATCAATGATATTTCCTTTATTGAGCCATCTTACTATTTTCTGAATAACTCTTCCAACATTCTGTGATTCTGTTGCAAATAACGCTTCAAGCAATGTCGTTAATTCTATAAACGACGCCCCAGCATAGGTCATCTTCCATGATTGATCGCTCATAACTGACGCCTTCACCAATGGGCGTTAACTGAAAAACGTCCTAGGACAAGGCGTTAATTCGATTCATATTCCAAAATATATTCGTTGAAATTCCAAAAGTAACGCCTTCAGCAAAGCCACGTTTCATATAAATAACACCTCAATCTTAGACGTTAATACAGAAAAGTAATAATTGCTTCAATCACATCAATCAATCCCCATTCAATGCGCCTGACGACGGCTATCATTCCCCATGTAAACAAAAATAACGCCTTAAGAAATGTCGTCAATTATCAAGAAACATCCTTGTTTCAGTCGTTAATTCCATAAGACACGGCCTTCCTTAAGTCGTTAATTCCTTTCGACCGTTCGACTTAAATTTCCCTCCTTTCTTCTTCTTACTTCGTCCTCTTTCCCTCTTTCTCTCTGCAACCCCTAACCGAAACGCTCCCCCTTTCTCTCATTCTTTCTCAAACTCTCTCCCCCCTAACCCTAGACCTAGACGATGGCCGGAGGAGGACTCAAACGGCAGAGGGTGGCGGCGCTTGAGGTGGTTGACCTGGGAGACGACGCCGACGCTGAGGAAGAAGCTCCCCTCGTGGTGGTCAAGGAAGAACCGTCGACGGCCGAGGAGGTTCCAGCGGCGGCGGCCGGCGATGAGGCCGAAGGACGAGATGAAGAAGAAAGCGCTAGTGAAGACGAAGAAGGCAATGGTGAAGGAGAGAATGGCGGTGAGGAAGAAGGCGGTGAGGAGGAAAATGAAGATGACGGAGGGCCACCGGCCACAACGGCGGACACCCCTCGCCCCGGCCAACTCCGACGGCTACGTCAGCCACGGCCCCAACCTACTGGACCAAAACACCAGAAGGTAAGCCCCTAAACCAAATTCCCAAATTTTTTATTTTTATTTCCATTTTTTTCATTTTTCCTTTAATTTCCATAGCTCTCGGGGTATAAACCCTGCAACCCAGAAAGAAGACGCCCTCAGGGGCGTCACGTTTTACAAATGAAACGCCCAACCCAAGGGCGTTAATTAAATTATTTCCCTGAAAAATAATTAACCCCATGTGAACACGCCCTGCATCATGCCGCCCATTTAAATACATCATTTTTTTATATCATGCTGTTAATTATCGTTAATTTCCATGCTTTAATTATTTTCCATGAATTATTCGCATGCTATTATTTTTATTTCATTTTTCTGAAACACTTGAAAACAACGCCCCCCACTAGGGCGTTAATTCAACAATAGACGACCAGACCAGCGGTCGTCCATTCATTAATTCCTGATTAAATTAACGGACCCATTTTGGAAAACGCCCCACCCAAGGGCGTGACTTGAAATATTTTTTAAGAATTTCAAAAATTAACCATAGAACCACGCCCAACACAGAGGCGTTTCAAAGATGAACAGCGACCTAGGATAGGTCGCAAATTCAAAACACACTTAGAACCACGCCCTCCTTAGGGGCGTTAATTCAACAAACCACGACCTGAGGATGGTCGTTAATTAAAATCAAACACTAATATAACCCAAGGCAATCAAAATGATATTCAGCATGAATAATTAAGTGAAAATTCTTTTCTTTACATGCAGGGATTGATGAGGACGCGCATCTCCTGGGTCATGGTCCGGGCAGCATACTACGGCCTCCCCGAGTTTCAGAGAGCGAGGGTAGATGCTATGGGGTTCGGGGCCTTCCTTAGCATAGAGCCAGTCAGACCCGACCTACCACTTATCCAGGTTCTACGAGAGAGATGGGACAGGACTAGCCGGTCATTCTTGATGCCATGGGGGCATATGGTTCCTACCCTAGAGGATGTAGCTAGGATCACGGGACTGAGGGTAGACAGAGAGGCTGTGAGCGGGATCACCTACCCTGACTACACTGAGTTTGCCCAGAGGTTGCTAGGGCTAGAGATGGTCTACGAGACGCCTAGCGAGTGTAGGACTATCTTCCGCACCGACCTAACTACAGTGATGGGTTTAGGGAATGCTAGGCATAGGTCCGGGGAGACCCTAGAGCAGTTCTCGCAGAGGTTGATAGACGGGGCTAGGGCGGTCTACTGCCAGGACCCAGCTGACAGGGAGAGAGCGGACCGAGACCTGAGGAGGTTCCTGCTACTGCTACTCGGGAGGCTATTGCTCGGGACGAAGGGCGACGTCATCAACTGTCGATTCCTGGGGATACTCGAGGACTTGGAGGCAGTTGGCAGCTACGCCTGGGGAGCGGCACTGCTGGCGCATATGATGGCCGACTTGTCCACCGGGACAGGTCGAGAGACGACCGTCAGTGGCTTCTCACCTTTTCTTCAGGTATGCATTTTTCCTCTTTTCTTTTCCTTTTATTATGCTTGTGAATGCCTCACTAATATGATGCATGGATGCAGGTTTGGAGCCATCTATACATGCCGATGGGGCGCGTTGACCCACGGCCTGGAGGTGAGGGAGCTTTTCCCTTAGCGCGGCCCTGGCTACCAGTGGTGTTTGGAGCCCCACTGGGCTATGAGCTGTGGGTGCTGCGGAGAGAGTTCCGAGACTTCCCTCCCTCGCTGGTATGCATGAATGTTATGCATCTTCCTTTTGCATTTATTTTGAATTTATTATGATGATGATGAAATGATGACATGTATGTTTATGAATGCAGGTGCAGTGGAGACCCTACGAGGGGATGACAGACGAGGGCCAGCCGTGGGTCGTAGCGGGCCGTCCTCGCTTTGAGCATGAGCTGTGGGTCCACTGCTTGAGCGAGATTCAGCCGTTACGGCTTAGGTTGGTGATGAGGGCGCTGGGCCTCCACCAGGAGTGGGTAGAGGTCGGCGAGCCACGCGGCATCAGGAAGAAGACGCGTGGTCGTATGAAGGTGACCGACTGGAGAGTGCGGTTCGAGGAGCAGTACGCCGACTGGCAGCGAGGCGGGACTAGAGTCACCTCCCGCGCGACAGACAGCTCCGAGTACCTTCGGCGCTACTGGGAGGTTTACGCCGGCCGACCCCAGATGAGGGTCCTAGGGGTATGTATGAATGCAATTACTTCTAAATTAAATGCAAATGCTTATGTTTCTATCATGTGACTAACATGTAACGAATGCAGGATGCGCGGGACATAGCGGCAATGGATGCCCAGGCCCACCTACACAGCCTGGAGGACCAGCTGGCCGCCACACGGGCTGACCTAGAGACCCTGGTGAGTGTTTAAATTATTTCTATATGCAAATGTATTTTTTTTTGTTGAATTATTGATGATTAGCCACTGACGATCTCAATGAATGCAGCGTGCCCAGCAGGGAGCAGTGAGGAGAGACCCCGGGGAGGCCTCCAGCTCGAGAGGGCCCAGTGCAGAGGTGACTGCACTGACAGAGCAGCTAGCCGGAGCGATCGCACGAGTCGAGGCAGCAGAGCGCGATCTCGCTTCACGGGTAAATTCCAAAACACAAATCCATTCAAATATTGATTATATAATTGTGCACTGATGAAATTCATTTTACAGACTGAGGAGCTTCGAGCCGCTCTTACCTGCGTTGATGAGGGCTTCCGTGCGACGAGCACACAGGTGAGTGGTTTAATCATGTATTGCTTGAATTGCTAGATTACTGAATCATTGCATTAATTGTGGAATTGATGATTTGTTTACCTGTTTGCAGGCGACTCAGCTTCAGGCAGTACGTACCGAGTTGGCGATTCATGATCAGCGGATCTCAGAGCTAGAGAGGTCCCTGAGGCGTCGAGAGGAGCTGCCTCAGGACGTGGTCGAGCTGCGGGTGGCCCTTGAGCTGGAGAGACGAGAGCGTGCCCGGGAGCGCGAGGAGCGTGCTCGTGAGCGGGAGGAGTACCAGGCGGAGCGTGCCCGGCACCTTGAGCTTCAGCAGGCGGAGCGTGCCCGGTACCAGGAGCAGGTAGCAACAATCGAGCGAGAGCTGGCAGACTCGAGGACCCATTTGATCCTTTCTCAGGAGCAGCTACGAGTGTCTGAGGAGCGTCTCCAGCGAGGGCGTGAGCGAGCACGGGCTGCGGGGTACTCCTTCACCAGCTCCACCTTTGTGGCGGGCTCTTCCCTCCGAGAGAGGAGCGAGGCAGGTGGCCAGGCTTGAGTTCTAGCTTCTTCTCGGGGGCCCATGCCTCCTTCACCAGCACCAGCTCGGGATGGCGAGGAAGAGGTTGAGAGTAGGAGAGAGGAGGGTGCACTACAAGAAAAATCGCGGATAGCGACCGACCTAGCGGTCGCTATTCAGTCGTAGATCGGTCGCAAATCTGCATTGCGACCGAACAGAGACTATCTAGCGACCGAACATGTCGGTCGCTATATACTAGTCGCTATATAGCGACCGATATAATTCGGTCGCAGTATCAGTCGTTACCAGAGACCGATTTTAATCGGTCGCCTGATCGGTCGCTAATTAAGTCGGTCTCAATTCGGTCGCTATTCGGTCTCTAATTATGTTGTATTTTTAAAAATAAAATTAACCTATTGGATTTATTCGGTCTCAATTCGGTCGCTAGTCGGTCGCCAAGTATAATTATTTAATAAAAGAAATATAACTTATAGTCGCTATTCGGTCGCAATTCAGTCTCCATGCGGTCGCTAATTTTGCATTATTTTTTTTTTAAAAATTTATTTAAACTGATAAATAAATTACCTGATAAATAACAAATTCATAACATAAATATAAAATCAACTACACAGACAACAATATCGACAAATCTCAAATTCATCACATACAAGCACCTGATAAATAACAATTTCATAAAACAATAATAAATCAACTACACGGATCACAATCTCCACGAACCTCAAATTACACACAATTAAAATAAAATCACAAATTAATCATACATCCATAATAATAAAATGACAACATACACAACTAAAATAAAATCACAAATCCTCCACATATGTCTCATCCTGGTCGTCGTCTCGTCCAACATCATCCTGGTCGTCGTCTCGTCCAACATCTCGCGACGGATGATCCTGTATATCATTTAAAAAAATTATAATCAAATCCTTAATAAAGAAATCAAGCATTAACAAGACTTAATAAAGAAATCAAGCATTAACAAGAGTATGCCAATAGTTTAAGCCAGCTCATTTTCATATATATAAATACACACACACAATATAAGTTCAAATTTCATCTTGTATTTTAAAAATGAAGTTTGAGCGCCGAGCTCAAACCGGGCATCCGATTTGGATTCCGTCAGTTCTGACAAGTCACTTTCATCTCCCCGGTCGTATTGGAATGATCGGCACGGCCATCCGACCGGTATTTCGAATTTTAGACCCCCGGACCCGTCCTAACAGTTCATTTGAACTAAGTGTATTTTAAAAATGAAGTTTGAGCGCCGAGCTCAAACCGGGCATCCGATTTGGATTCCGTCAGTTCTGACAAGTCACTTTCATCTCCCCGGTCGTATTGGAATGATCGGCACGGCCATCCGACCGGTATTTCAGATTTTAGAACCAAATGCCCCGTCCTAACAGTTCATTTGAACTAAGTGTATTTTAAAAATGAAGTTTGAGCGCCGAGCTCAAACCGGGCATCCGATTTGGATTCCGTCAGTTCTGACAAGTCACTTTCATCTCCCCGGTCGTATTGGAATGATCGGCACGGCCATCCGACCGGTATTTCGAATTTTAGACCCCCGGACCCGTCCTAACAGTTCATTTGAACTAAGTGTATTTTAAAAATGAAGTTTGAGCGCCGAGCTCAAACCGGGCATCCGATTTGGATTCCGTCAGTTCTGACAAGTCACTTTCATCTCCCCGGTCGTATTGGAATGATCGGCACGGCCATCCGACCGGTATTTCAGATTTTAGAACCAAATGCCCCGTCCTAACAGTTCATTTGAACTAAGTGTATTTTAAAAATGAAGTTTGAGCGCCGAGCTCAAACCGGGCATCCGATTTGGATTCCGTCAGTTCTGACAAGTCACTTTCATCTCCCCGGTCGTATTGGAATGATCGGCACGGCCATCCGACCGGTATTTCGAATTTTAGACCCCCGGACCCGTCCTAACAGTTCATTTGAACTAAGTGTATTTTAAAAATGAAGTTTGAGCGCCGAGCTCAAACCGGGCATCCGATTTGGATTCCGTCAGTTCTGACAAGTCACTTTCATCTCCCCGGTCGTATTGGAATGATCGGCACGGCCATCCGACCGGTATTTCAGATTTTAGAACCAAATGCCCCGTCCTAACAGTTCATTTGAACTAAGTGTATTTTAAAAATGAAGTTTGAGCGCCGAGCTCAAACCGGGCATCCGATTTGGATTCCGTCAGTTCTGACAAGTCACTTTCATCTCCCCGGTCGTATTGGAATGACCGGCACGGCCATCCGACCGGTATTTCAGATTTTAGACCCCCGGACCCGTCCTAACAGTTCATTTGAAATAAGTGTATTTTAAAAATGAAGTTTGAGCGCCGAGCTCAAACCGGGCATCCGATTTGGATTCCGTCAGTTCTGACAAGTCACTTTCATCTCCCCGGTCGTATTGGAATGACCGGCACGGCCATCCGACCGGTAACTTATGACCTATGCTCCTTTGTATGAACTGCCCTTCCTTTGCTTAGAGGTGCTGTTCCTGGCTTCCTGCCATGACAGTTACCAGACTTTGGGGAGATCTTTTCACCTAAATTGGCATATTTTATTCATGTCTACATGTTACTTTCCTTATATTATTCTAGCTTTATGAATATTTATAGATCTGTATCCTCCCCCACTCAAGTGAATAGAATTTATACATATCTTTTCACTTTCAGTTCTAACCAAAATCTCTATACACCTATGGAAAATCCTGCAGAACAGTCTGCCTGTTGATTCTAATATCCAGAGGATAGGTGTAAGATGATATTTAGAGTTAAGAAAATGATATTTTCCCCTCCTCAATCTAAATTCTTATATTTTGTAAGATGATATTTAGAGTTAACAAATAGAAAATCAATCAAATAAAATACTTACCGGAGGCTGCTGTGCAGGAGGTGCAGGAGGTGCTCTACTACTATCAATTCCCAAGGATGTGAGCATCTGGGAGACGGTCTGAGCGACGATGGTTGAGATATTCTGAGAGATATTCTGAGAGACGGTCTCGTTGACGATCTGCCTAAACATATCTGGAGTCATGGTCGGGGCGGCACTGGAAGAACCATCTGGGGCTGCTGGTGTGGTAAATGGAGAGGTCGCATGTGAGACCGAACTCGAGCATGATGATAACACCCTAGTCGTGCCCAAGCTATGTCCAAAACCATAAACATGTCCAAACCCAAGGAAATAGATCATGGAGCATGAAAATAGGGTGAAAAATGAACCTGCACACAAAATCATGGTGTTGATTGTGTAAAGTACAATTATCATGCATAAATGAGAAAGGATACCCAAGTAAGGTAAGATCATCCTACTTGAAAAAAGGCTTATAAAATCATTCTGCACAAAAAATCATGTCTTGCCAGATTTAACCAACACAATCATAAATAAATTTGAAGGCATACAGTCCCCTGCAAATGCATCATCCAGCACAAAATGAACGGTGGAAAATGAATCGCCACCTAATTAAATATATTCATTGTCTTACGTAAACAACACTTACGAGAAATAAATGACAAAGAAAACTCAGGCAAATAGATCAACCGGTATGAAATATAGAGTGAGAAAACAATCTCCACGCATCCGGTCATTGGCTGCCTGATGTAAATAATGGGTTCCCAAATAAATGTGAAAGAAAAACCAACAACATAGAACATGCACCAAGATAAAGGGTGAAAAATCAAATTGCACACACTAGCCGATGGACTAAGTAATTAGGCGGTGTGCTAATTTTTTGAACTGGACCAAGAAAAATAAAATAGTCCCAAATAATTTTCTAATTCGATGAAAAATGAAACCCGCCCCCAAGTGAGAGCCCGAGTGAGCTTCTTAGAGAGAAGATCTAAAAGAGGTCTTGGGGGGATAGCTTGAGAGAGTTTCTTGTGAGAGGATTTGTTCCTCCAAGTTGGGGTGCTGACTTCTTTGTATATTTCTCCACATCTAGTGAAGTTCCACTGTCGCCGTCGCCCGTGGACGTAGGGGGTAACCTCCGAACCACGTAAATATGTGTTCCTATCTTGTGTGATTGTTCCTTCTTCTTCCTCCCTTCTTGTTGTGCGGATCGAGATCTTGAGAGGTCACTCTGTCCGTCGGAGTGGTCGTGTCATAACAAGGATCACTTCCTCAAATTTAATGGGATTGTGGATCAAATAAGTGGAAAGGTAAATGACTGTTGGATTATGAGAGACTTGGAAAGGTTAAACACTCCCGACTTCAAGACTACGGTCGATGTAATGATCATACTTCATCCAAAAGCAATTCCCACCTCAGGTTAATGAGCTCATGATCTCCTTCCCCATTTACAAAGCTTGCATGAAACAGTGGAGAGAAATAATTCATGCGCCCGGGATCAAATACATATTCACAGGTAAATGGTGGAATAATCATAATGTACTGCCAGAAACACTTGAAGTGGGCTGTACTCTGCTAGTTTACTTATATGGACATTGATCACAATGCATGATGGGTACACACCATGACACCATAGCACTATCATCATCATCCAGTCTTACGCCCAAGATTGAAATAAAAGCTATGTCAAATATAAACAGCAGAATGAGTATATTGATATTCACATGTATAATGGACAATATGGAAGAAGAAAACACCATGAGAGTACCTTCATTGGTCATAGAACCCATCACGTACATGTATCGCTTGATCTTTGCCTGGCTTTCCTGTTCAAAATTGTCACCGTTAGTTTAATAACATTCAGGGAATCACCATCCAGTGCGTGACGATGTTGAAGATAAAGTTACCCTGAGGGCGCTTCGGCGAGCGTTTAAAACAGCAAGATGAACAAAGGAATACCTATTAATTTCAATTATTTAACCACAGTAAACTATACTTATGGCCAGTTATCACTTACCATTGAGCACTCAAAATTCACTAGACAGAAATCAGACAAGGCATTGATGGATGTAAAAAGTCTCCAGACCGCATCAACAACAAAAGCACAACAGAAAAATGACTCGAATGAAAGAGAAGAGGTGGTGGCCAAAGCGTAAGGGCTGAACGCCGCAGGGGCAAGCAATCAAAGCCCTCTTCTTTTACCCCTGCCACCGCCAGTCTAGAACCCAGTTCTGCATCCAAATGCTGGACAGAAAATCCACGGACAACACACAAAAAGCAAAACTAGCACACTTGACACTGCGACGACGACGACGACGACATAAAATGGAAGTAGGCTCAACAACCACCACCACCACCGTAGGTGCAGAGAGCAGTAATACGGTTTCGGTTCACTTCTTCTTCTGGGCAGCCTTGGTCACCTTGGCGCCGCTTGGATCCTTCTTCTCCACGGCCTTGATGACACCGACCGCGACCGTCTGCCTCATGTCCCTCACGGCAAACCTACCAAGTGGGGGGTACTCGGAGAAAGTCTCCACCACCATGGGCTTGGTGGGGATCATCTTCACAAACCCAGCATCGCCATTCTTCAGGAACTTGGGCTCCTTCTCCAGCTCCTTACCAGAACGCCTATCGATCTTTGTCAGGATCTCCGCAAACTTGACGGCAATGTGTGAGGTGTGGCAGTCAAGGACCGGGGCGTAGCCATTGCCGATCTGGCCCGGGTGGTTCATGATGATGACCTGGGAGGTGAAGTTCGCGGCCTCCTTAGCGGGGTCATCCTTGGAGTTGGATGCCACGAAACCACGCTTCAGATCCTTCACAGCAACGTTCTTGACGTTGAAGCGAGCGGCGCGGAGGGGGGCTCCGGCGGAGGGGGCCTCGGGCGGGAGGCCGCACGGGGAGGGGGGCTCGGGCGGAGGAGGGGGGCTCGGGCGGGAGGCCGCAGGGGGAGGGGGGGCTCCGGCGGAGGGGGGCTCGGGCGGGAGGCCGCAGGGGAAGGGGGGACTCCGGCGGAGGAGGGGGGCTAGGGCGGAGAGGGGGCCGCAGGGGGAGGGGGCCGCAGGGGAAGGGGGCTCGGGCGGGGGCTCGGGCGGGAGGGTGGAGGGGGGGCTAGGGCGGAGAGGGGGCCGCAGGGGGAGGGGGCCGCAGGGGAAGGGGGCTCGGGCGGGAGGGTGGAGGGCGGGAGGGAGGGCTCGGGCGGGGAGGGGCTCGGGCGGGCGGGGGTCGCAGGGGGGAGTATAACGGGATCAGCGACCGATTGGCGACCGAATTTAGTTCGGTCGGGAGGGTGGAGGGCGGGAGGGAGGGCTCGGGCGGGGAGGGGCTCGGGCGGGCGGGGGTCGCAGGGGGGGAGTATAACGGGATCAGCGACCGATTGGCGACCGAATTTAGTTCGGTCGCCAATAGGTCTCAGATGTGCGACCGATTATTTCGGTCGCCGAATTGGTCTCTATTTGGGACCGACTAGCGACCGATTAAAGCGGTCGCTAATGCGGTCGCTATAGCCACTTTTTCTTGTAGTGGTGGAGGCGAGAGCTGAGAGACTTACTTGTACTCCTCAACCCTCACACTTGTACATTATAGACCTTCATGATGTATATATATATATGAGATTGACATCTTTTGTTACCTGAGCACTTTGCGTGGTTGTGGCCTTGTGTTTGTGTACTTTCCCCTTTCCACGTTCTTCATTTTTGCTTTGCTTTGCCCTGTTACTGCAACTGTAATCCATACTTTGAATAAACAGGTTAATTCATCTGTTCGACTTGGCCCCTTGCTCAATAAGCAAGGGGTGCCTTTACTTTTGACCTTAATAGCGGGTCAAGGGGCCAAGCCTTTAATCAAACAAGGTAAATAAAATATCTGATAACGGGGAGATGCATCATGCAAGCATGCATATGCAAACTATAAATAAAAGATGTCCATGCAAAAGAATGCAAGCACACATCGTGAAGAAATGCATTTTTTTCTTTCTCCTCTCATTTATATTTTTTTGTTATTTTTCTTAAAAAATGCGCCTTAGAGTAGGTCGTGGTTCGCATAAAGACGCCCTAGAAGACGACGTGAATTTGAAAAGGAAATCTGATTTTTGAAAAAGAAACGACCTGCTCAGAGACGTTATTCATAAAGAGACGACCTAATCTAGGACGTTAATTCTATAAAAACGCGCCTTAGCAAAAGGCGTTAATTGAATTATTCTGCAAAAAAGGTTGACAAGGCTATCAAGACCACGGGTCCTACACGGTCACCATCTAAAATTCATTAACCTTTCTTGAGTAATTAAAAGGGGGTTGACGTGATCATAGTTGACTTGTATTCGAGATTTCGCACAGTGTAATTTCTTAAGTCTGTCTTGACCATCCTGCCAGTTCGTGACTTACCACATAGAAAGGATGGAAGAAAATATAAGGGAAGCCCATAAGGGATTCTGAGATGCTCGAGGTAAAGTTACCTCCCCTACCCTATGCCTGTTGGGGTTCGGTCTTTGGCGTAGGGAAATTTGTTGCCTTTTTGCCTCTTTTATATTGCACGCATACGCCCAAGGTTTTCCTTGCGGGGACTTTGCCCTCTTGACATGCTTTTCTTTTCTCAACTTGACTTTCACTTTGGAATTGATTTGCATTGATGAAAATAAACCTAATTGTACTTGGGCTTTCGTGGCATTTGCTCCCTTTTGGGCCCTGACTTCCACCTACTAGGGCGGCGGATAGGCTTGGCGGATCTACCCCGAGACCTCCCTTCCTCCCTTATGGGCCAAAGAAGAAAAGAACGGGTATTGTCTTTCACTTTTAGTCAGGTTTTTGACTTTCCATCAGATTTTGCACTGGTTGAGTTCAAGAATAAAGCGTGTAGTGTGTGCGGGAGTCAACCCCCTTTTAAGTTAGCAAGACTGATGAATGAATCCTGAATTTTGACCTTTCGGACCTTGATCCTTCGTGTGCCATGGCACCAATTTTGATCTCTTTTGATTTTGAAGAACTTCTATTTTTTATTTGCTTTTTGGTATTTCTATATTTTTTTTGGTTTTTGGAAATATTCCACTTTGTTTTGGATTTTTGAAACAACATTTATTTTTTTTTAGATTTTGAAAATTTCTCCATATATATATATATATATTGGATTTTTGAATCAAGGGTAGTATTTCTTAAGATACAAACCATTCCAAGGGTGAGTTAACTCTTCTCCTTCAGCATTAATCAGTTTATAAGCATTGCCTGGATAAACATCTTTTATAACAAACGGTCCCTCCCAATTGGGTTGGAGTTTTGAGCGGGGGCCACCCAGCTTTACGAAAATCCTCTTAATTATCATCTCACCGATTTTGAATTTTTTCTCAATCACTTTCTTTTGATAAAAACGCGAGAGCCTGTTTTGATAAACGCGCGCATGCTCGGCGGCGACCAGACGCTTCTCATCTAGGAGTTCCAATTGGGCAAGGAGTGAATCATGACACTCATCAATAGAAAATTCCTTATCCAATCGTACTCGCAGAGATGGAATGAGGATCTCGTAAGGGACTATCGCCTCCATTCCATAAGTAAGGGCGAAAGGGGTTTGCCTAGTAGGGGTTCGAATGGAAGTCCGATAGGCCCAGAGAGCTTCAACTAGCTTGTCTGGCCAGTCCAAAAATTTATTAGACTCACACGTCTTTTTGACAATTTTTATTAAAATTTTGTTAGTTGCCTCTGCTTGGCCATTGCCCTGCGGATAATAGGGAGAAGAATGATGCAATGCAATGTTATACCTGTTGCAGAGATCCTTGATTTCTTGAGAGATAAATTGAGGTCCATTGTCGGTGATGATGGTGCTCGGGATGCCGAACCTCGCGATGATGTTCTTCATTATAAACTTGCAGACAGTTGACGCTTTGATCTCCACGTAAGCTTCCGCTTCTGCCCACTTGGTGAAGTACTCCGTTGCCGTGAGGATGAACGATTTTTGCTTGGTCAGGAGATTCGAATCACCAAGAGGTCCAATGATATCAAAAGCCCACATGGAGAATGGCCATGGGGAGGACGTAGGATGGAGTGAAGAAGCAGGAGAATGAATCTTGTCGGCGTGCAGTTGGCACTTAACACACCTTCGAACATAGATGGAACAATCCTCTTCTAGAGTTGGCCAATAGAAACCTAGCCTAAAAATCTTCTTAGCTAACATCTGGCTGTTCACATGACCACCACACACTCCTGAATGCGCCTCTTCCACAACTTTCCATGATTTATCATCGTCGAGGCATCTTAGTAAAACACCGGTGAGCCCTCTCCTATAGAGTACACCTCCAACCAAAACATAATGCTGAGCCACTCTTCTAATTTCTTTCTTTTCCTCTGCAGTGGCTTCCTCGGATAGGACTGATCATTGCAATATCTGGCAATCTCATAATACCAAGGCTTCTCTTCGTCAGCCAATTCTTCTTCCCAGTCTAAAAGCATGACCTCTTTGCCTTTAAGAGATTCCTTCTACTTGTCCTTCTCAAGCACCTTATCCCTAATATCGAGGAACGCACGATCCTTAATAGCTGGCGTGTCACGCTGATGAATTAGAGGAGCATGAAAATCACGCTCAGGAGGGAAGACTAAAGCAGAGGCTAAAGAAGCAAGAGCGTCAGCTAGGATGTTCTGACTACGAGGAACATGGACGAAAATCAATTTGGTGAAGAGCTTGGCATAAGCTGAAGCAAGTTCCTGGTAGGGTTTGAGCTTAGGATTGATAGTGCGGCACTTGACCAACACCTGGCGCAGAATGAGCTGACTATCACCCACAATCCTCAAATGGGTGACACCATATCGATGGGTGGTTTGAAGACCAGCCAAAAGAGCTTCATACTCAGCTATATTATTGGTGGCGGGAAAAGTGAGCCGAGCAGCAAATGGGATGGTGACCCCTTCTGGTGTTAAAAGAACCATGCCGATCCCTCTTCCCTGGGAATTTAGAGCTCCATCAAAATGTAATGTCCACATAGGATCACGAGGTTGATTAATGGACATCAGTTCTTCATCTGGAAACTCCGAATTGACAAGATCAAAACGAGGTAGAGGGTGGTGAGCAAGGTGTTCGGCAATGGCGTAACCTTTGATAGCTTTCTGTTGAATGTAAGTGATGTCAAATTGAGAGAGGAAGCTTTGCCAGCGTGCTAACCGATCAGTGAGGACAGATTTTTCAAGGAGGAATTTAATCGGATTCATGCGAGCAATGAGGTGAACCTCGTGAGCTAGGAAATAGTGCTTTAACTTCTGAACTACCCAGACCAAAGCAGCGCAAGTCTTCTCCATGGCTGAATACCTCTGCTCACAGGGGTTAAGAAGTTTAGACAAATAGTACGCTGCCCTCTCTTTACCTTCTTCATCTACTTGAGCCAAGACAGCACCTACAGAGTCATCCAGGACTGAGACATAGAGAACAAGTGGTTTGCCTGGAATCGGCGGCCTCAGGACAGGAGGATTGGCCAAATAATCCTTCAATCTGTCAAAGGCTGCCTGACACTTGTCATCCCAATTAAACTTGACTCCCGGCTTAGTAAGCTCGTAAAATGGCCTACATCTTTGTGAATGCTGGGAGACGAAGCGGCGAATAAATTGCAACCTCTCGATTAATCCTCGAACTTCCTTCAAATTCTTGGGAGGAGACATATCTCTAATGGCCCTTGCCTTGTTGGGATCAACTTCAATTCCCCTCTTGCTAACAATGAAACCAAGCAACTTCCCTGATGAAACACCAAATACACATTTCTTGGGGTTCATCTTCAATTGATACTCTCGCGATCTTTGCAAGACCTTAGCTAGAACCCCAGGATGCTCAATCCTTGTCCTTGATTTCACAACCAGGTCATCCACATACACCTCAATATAAATATGAATCATGTCATGAAAAATCACCATCATAGCCCTCTGATAGGTGGCTCCAGTATTCTTAAGTCCAAAAGGCATGACCACATAACAGTATGTACCCCATGGTGTAGTGAATGATGTCTTCTCTTGATCTTCTTCAGCCAGACGAATTTGATTGTAACCTGAGAAGCCATCCATGAATGAGAGAGTTTCAAATCCTGCCGTATTATCGATCAAAACATCAATATGAGGGAGGGGGAAGTCATCCTTAGGACACGCGCGGTTGAGATCCCGGAAGTCTATACAAATCTAAACTTTTCCATCTTTCTTCATAACCGGGACGATGTTAGCCACCCAATTGGGGTAGAGGACAACTCTAACAAATCTAGCCTTATGGAGCTTGTCGACCTCTTCTTTCATCTTTAAAGCCATATTAGGGTGGAAACGCCTCAACCGTTGCTTGACCGGCACAGACCCTGGCTTAAGTGTAAGGCGGTGTTCAACGAGCGTAGGGTCTAAACCAGGCATATCTTCATAACTCCATGCGAACGTGTCCTTGTATTCTTGCAGGACCAAAATAAGTGCCTCCTCTTCGGAGGGTGGTAAATTCTTACTTATGAGGACAATCCTAGGGTCTTCCTCGGTACCCAAATTAATTTCTTTGGTAGGCTCTTCTAAAGAGGCTGACGGTTCGTCAAATCGTCTTATGCCACTAGTAAAAGCATCAGTCTCGTCCTCATATTCTTCATAACTTTCATCCCCCTCTTCAATAGGGTCTTCGTCATTCATAATTTCATAGACACCCAAACCCTCATAAGAAACAACAGCATCCTCATATTCTGACTCTGGCAGGATGATTGGATTCTCTATAAAATCAGGAAGAGCTAAACAAGCCTGGCATCTGATAGCTAACTCCAATAGAAACCTATGGGGAATCTACTTACCCTTGGACTTCTTATGTGAATCTACCCCTTGAATTTTAGCGTTAGCGGAAGAAGAGGAGGAGCAACTAGCTTGATCAGAAAAGGGAAGGGAAGGAGGTGAAAAAGTGGATACAGGAGGTAATACAGAGGAAGTCCCCTCACCAGAGGGGGAGAAAAGATTTAGCAATGAATCTTGAAGGAGCGGCCCCTGGGTCGGGACGCACTCAGAAGAGAAATAGGAGGTCTCCTCAACAGAAATGGAGGTTTGGAAAGTTGGGAATTTGGCATTTTTTTTTCATTTTTGTCTTTTTCTTCATTTTTATTTTCTGTTTCAAGAAGAAAGCAGTGTGAAGGGAGGATAGCAGGAGGAGTGGAAATTGCCAGATCAGAGAAAGATTGAATCAGTGATGGCCCGCGCGGGGGCGTGATGGAGAGTTTAGAAAATCGCTCGAGGAGCGAAGAAGGAATTGGGAGAGAAACTTGGATTGAATCTGGAGATAAATTGATTATAATCGGAGGCGGTCTTGGCACGCGACCAAACCGATGAGAATATAGAGAAGCAAGCACAAATGGATGCATGGAAGTGAGAGAAAAGAGGCCGGCCCACAGCCTGTCCACGGTGAAACCTTCTTCAAACGGAACATCTGGCTCTCCAGTATCAGTGTAGTCACTTAGCAGCTATCTCTTATCTGTAATTACTGCCGGCTTCTCAATCAATTCATGAATAAGTGGCGGCCATTCCGGATCAGTCGGCATGAAGAGGCGGCTCAAAGAAATAGTAATATCCTGCATATCGAACCACCTGTACCAGTCACATTCTGGATCATCCATTTTCCTTCTCTTGTCAGGCCTTAAGGACTCCAAGGCTTTGTATGTGGCCAACGGGGTAATATGACGAGCAAACTGTCTAGCATGAACATCCTGACAGTCTAATATGGAAGTAATTATGGTAGTTTGCTCCTCATTTTGAAAGCCACCCGTGACAAAATGTGTCTTCAATGTCCAAGTGAGCGGTTGGCGATCTATTTTTAATGTAGATGTCATAAATGCCCATGGTTCATCTTTGTTTTTGCCTAGCTCTTTGTAACCTAGGCCACCTCGTGTAATCAACTTCTGAGGTTTAACAGGCCTAATCCTGCCTTGACAATTGGCACCCAGACCTTTGCCATTTTGATACCCCATTTTCATCAAGATGTTCCAGCCAGAGGTGTTCATCATTGTTTTCTTCTTTTTCCCCTTGGGAGGCAGGGGTGTCATAGCAACTGTTGTGATTTTTCTGGCATTGGTCGTGGACAAGGGGCGTCCAGCACAGATAATAGTGGCTTGTTGGTCGGCCACATGGATGGAACTGATGAAGCCACATGAATATCTTCCTCTGGTAGAATTGGCATACTGGTAACTTTAATGATGCGGCCCTTGTGTGGGAATTTAAGGCATTGGTGATTTGTGGAGGGCACCGCATCGAGTTGCTGAATGTAGGGGCATCCCAGAATGCCATTAAATGTCGGGTCCATATCCAGAATGTGAAAATCTGCTGTGATGGCGGCGGGACCCAAACTTACTTTTAACGTAATCATGCCTAGAGAAGGTTTCTTTGTGTTATCATATGTAGTGACTGTGATAGTGGATGGTCGAATTTGGCTTTCCGGAATGCCACACAACTTCAAGGTGCTAGGTGGCAAGACATTGATGGATGCCCCAGTGTCCACCAGACATTGCTTAACAGCCACCTTATTAATGTCAACTGTGATGCATAGAGCGTACTTTCTTGCTGGGAGTGGCGCCAGTTCATGTTCATGGAAAGTAATTGCCGGCTGACTGCTAGCGGGCGTTAAAACCGTGACTATCTGCTCAACTGGAATGTCCTCATTGACCATCACCTTTTGCAGATATTCTTTCAAAGCTAGCTGATGAGTGGTGGACCTTTTAATTAATTCTAGGATTGAAATCCTTGCTGGGGTTCGGTCCAAGTGTTTTAGCAAATCATACTGAGTCCCTGGCATTGACTCTTGTTCTTGTTCTCGCTCTTGCGGCCCCTGCACGGGCTCTAGCTCTTTCTGTGGAAAAATACGGTGGAACATCCGTCCACTGCGGAGCGGTGCCACACCTTGACGTGCCTCTGTCGGGGCAAGTGTGGGAGGAGGATTAGAAGAAGAAGAAGGTGTGTTGGTGTCAAGAAGTGGTGGAGTGGGAGTTCCCGCAGAGGGAATCCCCATAGAGGGTGTTGGTGCCCCGGTAGGAGGCGTAGGAGTAGAAAGGGATACTCGTATGCGGGGGGAATTGGTGGGGGGTGGAATGAGAAGAGTTCTGGGTACAAAAGGTGGTGGAACCGATGGTGGGGGGATCCTTGCCGGTGAAGGAGTAGTGGTGGCGTGTGCAGTGGGCGTTGGCGATGGGCGGATGAGGAGTGGCCTAGATGGCAATGGCGAAGGGTTGGTGGTGGATGGGTTTTGTTGTGGCGTAGGCTGTGGAGGTGGTAAGCGTGTAAGAAGGGGGCGAACCGGCAAGGTCGGAGAATAGGCGGAGGTAGGTGGATTAACGGGGCACAGAAGAGATCGGCCCAATTGAGGGGTAGAAGAAGAAGACGGGGTGCGTAAGAGGTGCGGAGGTTGATTTTGATTGTGATGAAGTGCCCCGACAGAGGCGTTTTCTTCATGCCATCCCTGCCCTCTCTCCACCTCATAAAGAGACGTGACAGGGTTTACGTGCTGGTTTGGCGGGTGCTCCGGCAGTGGATTGTGGATGATCCCCATATCGTGCTGAGGTGCTGGAGCTCGTTGTTGCTGTTGTGGAGCTGGTTGCTGTGGGTGCTGGACCTGTTGCTACCGAGGAGACCTTCTTTCTTTCATGGTGGCGATGAATTGTCTCATCTCATCCCAATTGATGTCACCCTGGTCATTTAGGTCATAAATGTAATCTCTGAAGTGAAAGCAACGATCAAGGTTGTGACCAGGTGCACGATGGAAAGCGCAGTAACGGGATGTGTCAACATTAGCGGGCCACACTGTTCTTTCCCTTGGTAACATGAGCAGATTGGCGGCCATTAAAGCATTGAAAATATCCGGGAGACTTTCTGGTAGTGGAGGGTAGTGGTCCCTTTTGGGGCCAAGTGGTGGTCTCCATTGTTGTTGTTGGCCATAGTTGGTAGGTGGTGGTACCTGGTGGTACTGTTGCGGAGCTGGAGGGTTAGCGCGGGGCGCTTGGTTTGGCGGTGAAGCAAAGGAATGTTGGGGTGCGAATTGGCGTTGTGGAGTGGAGTTGAAATGGGGGCTTTGTGGTGGAGGAAGGTTAGGACGTGGGTTAGCTTGGTGGGGGTGGCCAACTATGCCAACCTGCTCATTTGCAATAGTGCCCTCCATCGTGGGCCCGCTGTTGTTGATATTTGTGCTTTTCTTGAATAGCCGTGGCTTCGGCTCAAACATGCCCATAATGGGTGAATCCTTCATCTGCGTCTGGATATAACGAGCCCTTTCATAGAGCTCCTCCATGGTGGTTAACCTATTCATGGCCAAGATATGCCGAAACTGAGGAGTTGCGTTAGAAATTATCATCTTAACTTGTTCTTATTCCGACAGTGTATCTTTCAACTTCTCGGCCATCAACCGCCATCTATCAGCAAACATTATGAAGTCTTCCTCGGGCTTCATTTTTTCCGCAACCAGGTCCGTGAGTGAAAGGGAGGGTCCGACCTGGTCTCTGTACTTCTGCAAGAACTTCCTCTGAACGATATCAAAGTCACCGGCATCAGCAGGATCCAATGAATATAACCATTCAAGGGCTGGCCCCTCCAGAGATCTCCTGAATAAGTAAGCCAAGGATGCCTTGTTGTCTTGCCAAAAGGAGGTCTCATACATAAAATCCTTCAAATGAATAAAAGGGTTACCAGTCCCATTATATCGCCGAAAATTCGGCATCTCAGATGGTGGTAAGTGGAAGACTGGCAATGTAGGGAGCGAGATCTCCGGGGCATTCTTAGCCATGGTGACCTTCTTTAGTTGCTCTTCCATGCTAGCCAACTTCTGAAGCAGTAGAACATTAGTGTCGGACTCGACTGGGGCCGATTTTGAATAAAAGAATGCGGTATAGGCGTCCGTAGAATTTGGGTAGGTTGGAGAAATTGGTGCCTAACCGCAGAGTGGCTCGCCTGTTGGGCCGGCATGGCCGTACCGGGCGTTGGTGGATGGGAAGGAGTTTATGCAGGACCGCTTGGTCATTAACGGGGTGATGGCCACTCTCGGCCGGAGGGGGATTGGAGGATGAAGAAGGAACATACTTCCCTTTCAAAGCGGCCTGAACTGCCTGCCGCTGGGAATCATCCAACTGAGATAGTGCATTAATTAAATCCGTGACATTGAAGGATGGGGAAGGGTTCCCCGAAGTGTTGGAAGGCACAGCCTGAGAAGAGGGCACAACCTCTTGACGAGTGGTATCAACCACATGGACTTGAGGATAACGAGACTGAGGAGGAGGGTAATTTCCCTCATGATAGATGGAATCTTGGAGGGGACTTTCATATTGACCAAAAACATTCTCATTCTCATCATCATAAGAATATCCGTAGCCTGCCATGTTGATGATTTTACCTGAACGGAGTTGCATGTTTAAGAGGATAGACGGCCTTATAAAGGAACTATCAAACAAAACCCACTCAATCCAAACAAGCCAAATCAACCCAAACAAGTTTATGCAACCAAGTTGAGATGAACGCAAGATTTTAGTGTTTCGCTTGAGATTAGAGTGGATTAAATTGCAGAATAATTCCCTCTTTTGCGAAGTGAAACCTAGTTTATCCAAGTGTGATCCTGGGTTAACTAGATTCTTTCTCTCTCCTCACCAACGATAGGTTCTCTATACTCCGGGTACTTCAAGGGTACAACCAGCCCGGCGTCCGTGAGGGAATCCACGGGTGCGGGGACTTACGGAGGTCTTGGGAAAAGGGATTTCCGGTCCAAAGAGACGGAGTGCTCAATGGAGGGTTGTCCCGATTCCAAGAGAGGTGTGTGGAATCCTAGTGTAGAGAGAGGAGGTCTCTCAACCAAATGCCACAAGATGCAAAATAATATGATCAAATCACAGCAATATAGGCAAGCAATGTAATAATTAATCCAACAATCACAGACAGCAACAGGAAGCAGGTTTCTGTAAAAACGCAGGAAAGAGACGACCTGGGGCGGGTCGCTATCAACCAAAGCGACGACAAAGTCACTGTCGTGAATCACTGTGAAAGCCCACGAGCCAGTAGTGAGAAAACAAAACACGCCTCTGGGTGAGGCGCTATAATCGCAAAGGACGCCTCTGCAAGAGGGCGTCAAATATGAAAACGCGCCTTGACGTGAGGCGCTATAAAATAAAAGGGCGCCCTGGGGCAGGGCGTGAATCCACAGATAGTGTGATAAAAGCAGTAGAATAATGAAAGACGCCTTCTGGGAAGACGTAACACAGAAAATAGACGCCCTCGATGAAGGCGTTAAACGAAAAAAGCGTCTCTGGGTGAGGCGTTAATTCAGGAAAATAATCAAACAATCACAAACTGGCTGATCCCGGGAGTGTGCAGTGTGCACGGTGGAGAGTGCCCGTGGGGCACAAAAGGAGGGGTACCGTGGGTACCGAGGGGAAAGGGCACACGTGGGTGCCGAAGGGGAAAGGGCACACGTGGGTGCCAATTGGAAAGGGCACACGTGGGTGCCAATAGGAGATGGTAATCAAAAGAAAAACAGTGGAGGTCCCACCGTGATCGCCAATTTGTAGATCGTGATAAATCCACACATGAAGAAGAGTTTAAATATGAGAAAAACACAAGGGGGAGAGATGATATAATAATGAATAAAAGAAGCACGTGGTGCTACTAAGGAGGGTGATCGCCAGAGGGGTTACCTCAAGAAGAAACAAAGAAGATCGCGAATACCTGGTGGAAAATAAAACGCGGGCTGGATTGTGAATTCCTCCTCCTCCTTCAATCGGCCGGCCGATGAAGGGGGTTTTCCTTTATTGATTACCCTTGCAAAAAAAAAACAAAACAAACAAACAAAGAGAAGTGGATCAGCCAAGTGAATGTAGTATCAATCCCAAGTAGATGATATGATGATGAATAGAGAATAAAACATGCTCACCTTTTTTTTGGTTTTAAAACCCCTAAAGAGATAGGGAAGGAGAAGATATGATGAAACTAATGCAAAAGGAGAAAAATGTATGATGATCGACGGAAAAACAACAGTTAGATAAACAAGAAAAACCCCTGATGTCCCTGATGACAGTAAAGGGAACCGAAACCAATGCTGTTGACAGGAAGAAGATGGAAATAGAGAGCTTTAAAGACCACGCAGGAAGAAGATGGATAGCCTCAGCGTCTATGCATAAAAACTCTGATCTCGATAGCCTGCTCTCGTAACCTGCCAACCTCACCCTGCCATCCTCGCGCGAGGTCGATCAAGACATCCCTATATAGGGTTCCAGATCTAATATAACCTCAGATTCGGAAGGATAAGAACGGGCAATGATCAAAAGAGGCAGGACTCTAGTTCCAATTCGAGCAAGGAGACCATTGGAGGCAAGGAACTACTCAGGAAAGACGAGTTTAAGCAGGACACCGAAAGATAAAACACGACCTTCAGAAAGGCGTCAAATCACAAATTGACGACCTACATCAAGACGTTACTCAAAAACATGACCATGATCAAGGGTGTCACTTCTTGGATTAAATTTTGGCAATAAAACTTACTTTATTTGAAAATTATGAGAAAACGCCTGAGATGAAGGCGTTACTTGAAAACACGCCCTGAGGAAGGACGTTAATCAATAATTTGAAATTATTTTGAAATCGGATAGTACTAGGAATTGACGCCCTGACATTTGGTCGTCCTTTCTTTTGAACACGCCCTAGATAAGGTCGCTTTTTAAAACACGCCCCTCTTCAGGTCGCGAATCACAAAAATGCAAAGATCAAATCAAAAACACACAAAAATAGAAAAACTTCATATTATGAATGTATTGAAGTTCACTTTGGGGCGTCAACATAGTGACATGAGATTTGATCAACATAGCGTCAATTTTGGCGTGTCTACAATTGGGAGGACGCCTATGGCGACCTGTTAGCTAAATATAATTTTCTAACCAAGGAGCACAGAATGCTTAAACGAAAGTTTCACTCAGTTTCTGAGGAACACTCTATTGCTGTTATGGACAACATGAAAAACAAGGAGATGGCCATTGAGCTAGATCAGGCTAGAAGTGAGATCGAGAAGTTTAGAATGGAAAGAGAGGAAAATCTAGCTAGGATGTATGAGCTGAAGAGTAAAACTGAAGAGAGTAAAAAGGAGTTTAGACTGATTGCAGAAAAATATGAGGCGGTTAGAAAAGTTAATCAGGAACTCCAGGACCAATGTAATGAACTTCAGAAGGAGATTGAGGACAAAGGGAAAATGCTAGAAAAATTTACAGAGGGAAGAAACAATCTGGATGCCATTCTGGGGTCGAGGGTAAACTTCAATAGGGAGGGATTAGGATACAATCCCACAAGTAAAAAACCCTTTGAATTCAAAACTGTCACGGTCTGCCCCGCCAAGGGCAAAGAAAAACTGGAAACCCCATCCAGCTCCAAATCTGTCTCTACATTGAAGGTTTCGACCAGCAAATCTATTCAATCCACGGGTCAGCAGACTAAGTCAGGAAATCCTGAGACTAGAACTGTTCCTGTGCAACAGGTGTGGAACAAGGGTTTTCACACGACCATTCCTATTGATGTCACTAGAAAGGTGAACAGTTTCGCTAAGAAAATTCAGCATGATAGTTATCAAGGAAAGCATGCGAACATGCATCACCTTCAGCACAATTTTTATTTGAATAAAAATGGCTACATGAATTATGCTCAGCACACACGTGTTTCCTCTAAGAGGCCAAACAATAATTTCTCTGCTCGGAAACAGCATAATTTTAATAGGAATAGGCTCATTCAACACGCACTGAGAAATGCCAAGAAGGAAGAATCAATCTACATGAAATCTCTGAAAAGAACAGTAAAACAAATGTGGGTTCCTAAGTGTGATTTGGATAAATTGAAAACTGTCTTTGGACCCAATTTGAATTGGGTCCCACATCACTTTGTCTGAACTTTCGCAGGTTAGCCTGACAGCCGAGCATAACAAGTGGTATCTTGACAGCGGCTGTAGCAGGCACATGACAGGAGACCGGTCCAAATTTAGCAAACTGAAAATGAAGTTTGGGGGCCTGGTCAAATTCGGTGGAAATAACAGAGGAAAAATAATTGGAATTGGTACAGTTGGTAAGTCCTCTACTAACTCCATTGAAGATGTGTATCTTATAGAAGGACTTCAGCACAACTTGATAAGTATAAGTCAACTCTGTGACAAAGGACACAAGGTAATCTTTGACCACAATTCCTGTACTATTTTTGAGCTGAATTCTGATAACGTCATGTTCAAAGGTCATAGAGTAAACAATGTATACATCGTAGACCTGGATGATAATCCTGAAACTCACTTGTGTATGTCTGCTAATTCTGAACAGGTTGCGTTTGACTGGCATAGGCATCTAGGCCATGCTAGTTTGTCTACAATGAATAAACTGTCTAAGCATAACCTAGTTAGAGGTTTGCCCCGAATAAGATTTCAGTTAGGGTCCAAGCTATGTGATGCTTGTGCACTAGGTAAACAGACTCGTGCAGTTTTTAAGTTGAGAACTGAGAATCTTTCATCTAAACCGCTGCAGCACTTGCACATGGATCTCTTTGGTCCTACCCGCATACAAAGTTTGTCAGGTAAGAGATATGGATTAGTCATAGTTGATGACTTCACTAGATTTTCTTGGTTATTTTGTTTAGCAAATAAAAATGATGCTTTTGTTCACTTTGAAGAACTTTTCAATAAAATCAAATTGCAAGGTGAACATAACATCATTACAATTCAGTCTGACCATGGAGGAGAGTTTGAGAACTCTTCATTTTCTGAATTTTGCTCAAGAGAGGGAGTGACTCACAAATTCTCTTCTCCCAGGACACCGGAGCAGAACGGAATTGTTGAGAGAAGAAACAGGTCAATAATTGAAATGGCCAGGACTATGCTGATTGAGAGTGGACTTCCAAGGAGATTTTAGGCTGAAGCTGCGAATACTGCATGCTACATTCTAAACCGAGCCTTGGTAAGACCTACTCATAGGAAAACTCCTTATGAACTTCTCAAGGGTAAGCAGCCAAACATTTCTTACTTTAAAGTTTTTGGCTCCAAATGTTTTATCCATAATAATGGTAAGAATGGTTTGGACAAATTTGAAGCTAGAAGCTCTCCTGGAATTTTTCTCGGATATTCAGAAACCTCAAGGGCTTACAGAGTTTTCAATAAAGCTGATCAAACTGTTGAAGAAACACCGCATGTAGTGTTTGATGAAAATGATTTCTCTAACAAAGTGATGGATGATGACAGGGAGCCATCTAATGAGGGAGATTTCTTGGAGAGAATTGAAGAAGAAGAAATGCAGCCAACTGCTCAACCAGAAAACTCACAGCAAGAAGGAGCAGCTGAGGTAGGTGAACCCTCAGGTGAGATAATATTTCACAAAGACCACCCTAGTGAAAATGTCATAGGCAATTTGCATGATCCTCCTAGGACTAGGTCTCATTTTAGAATTGTCCAAGAACAGGACTTAGCTGCATTAGTATCTCAGGTGGAACCCAAATCTGTGGAAGAAGCCTTAAAACATGATTCTTGGGTATCCGCCATGTGTGAGGAATTAAATCAATTTGAGAAAAATATTGTATGGGAACTAGTTCCCAGACCTGATAACACTCATGTCATTGGCACTAAATGGATTTTCAAGAATAAAGTTGATGAGAATGGAGCTATTTCTAGAAACAAAGCAAGACTTGTAGCTCAAGGCTACAGTCAGGAATTTGGTGTGGATTTTGATGAATCCTATGCCCCAGTGGCTAGGATGGAAGCTATACGAATTCTGCTTGCATTTGCATGCTCTAGGAGCATTCGGCTGCAGCAGATGGATGTCAAAAGCGCATTCTTAAATGGGGTATTGAAGGAAGAGGTATATGTTGAACAACCTCCAGGTTTTAATTTCTCTGTTCAGCCTAACATGGTTTTTAGGTTGAATAAAGCCCTCTATGGATTGAAGTAGGCTCCCCGAGCCTGGTATGAGAGACTTTCTGAATTCCTCTTGAGCAAGGGCTACACTCGAGGTAAGGTTGACCAAACCCTCTTCACCAAAAATCTCGAAAAGGAGTTAATAGTGGTCCAGGTATATGTTGATGACATCATCTTCGGATCTAACAATTCAAAATTGTGTAAAGAATTTTTTGAATCTATGTCTCATGAATTTGAAATGAGTTTAGTTGGCGAACTAAAGTATTTTCTTGGGCTGCAGGTCAAACAAATGGAGGATGGTTGTTTCATAAATCAAACCAAGTATACTCTGGAGATGCTGAAAAGGTTTGGAATGACCAACCTCAAGACTATCTCAACACCCATGGGCACCAACTCCTCACTGGATTCAGACGAAAAAGGTAAAGAGGTGGATGCTAAATTATATAGAGGTATGATCGGTTCACTCCTCTACTTAACATCATCCAGGCCTGACATTCAATTTAGTGTAGGGATGTGTGCCATATACCAGTCTAGGCCTACTGAATTGCATTTGGCAGCTGTAAAAAGAATCTTTAGATACTATTCTGCTACCCATGATCTAGGTCTTTGGTATCCTGCATCATGTAGTTTAGATCTCATTGCATATACAGATGCAGATTATGCAGGATGTAAATTGGAAAGGAAAAGTACTAGTGGTCACTGCGAATTTTTAGGAGGGTGCCTAGTCTCTTGGGGATCCAAGAAGCAACACTCTGTGGCTCTTTCTACTGCTGAAGCTGAGTATGTGGCAGCAGGGAGCTGTGGCACACAGGTTATATGGATAAAACACCAGCTTCTGGATTACTCAGTTGAGCTAGGTTGCACTTCCATCTTTTGTGACAATACTAGTGCAATAAACATTGCAAAGAATCCTATATTTCATTCTCGAACTAAACACATCGAAATCAGGCATCATTTTATTCGAGATGAAGTAGCTAGGAAGACCTTTGAGTTGATCCACGTTGGCACTAACTCACAAATTGCAGATATTTTCACTAAGCCACTGGATACTGAAAAATTTAGCACATTGCGCAGAGAATTAGGTATTTACAGAATTTCATAATTGAATAATTGATCTCTGAATAATCTGTCATGTGCTCTTGTGCTTACCTATACTCATTGTCTGTTGCTGAAAATAACCTCATTATGAGTGCTTGCTGATTCACTCGTATTGATTGATATCACTTTGTTTTTCCTTGAGTTGTTTTGAGGTATGTCTTGGTTAAGTCTGAGTTGGTGTCAAGGTCTCAGGGGGAGCTAGATTAATAATTGATGTCATGCTCTTTTGGCCAAATCTGAACATACTTTGAACGGACTTTTGCTGACCTTATAAGAGAATCAGTTTGAGTAGGTGGATAAAAGAAATTTTTGAATGTTTTATCCGTTAAGACTGTTCATCTAATTTCTTGTTGGAATTTCAGCTGTTAGTCCCACTGAGATCAAAATCTGAATTCAAGACTATCTTCCTACACTGTAACTGACTTCTGACCTAGCCAGTATAGCATACCTGCTTAGTCTAGTTAAGTCCGAATTGAGGTATATAGTGCTTCTGTCTGAAAAACTTTGGAGCTGGTGTATTGTTCTCAAACTGAATCAAGACTAATTTACAAGGTTTCAAGTGTAGTTTAATGAAAAATTCATGAAAGAAGTTTTAACAACCTTGTTAACTGCTCATTGAGAAACTGGGACTTTCATCAATGAAGTGAAAGTATCCCATGTCATGAGATGGCAGTATAAATCAGGCTTAATTAGCTGTCTTGATCATACAGAGCAATGGTACATATCTGGTTAGTAACTGGGGTGTCTGGCCTCTGGTAAAGGTGTCACCTTAATGTCAACACTAGTTAGAATACTATCTCTGTCCTCTTGTCAGAAGGGGTAATGTGGTCTTGCCACCAAGTAACTGGGGATTCCTGCCTCTAAACAAGGTGTCTCCTTAATGTCAAAGGTGTACTTGACAGATTTATCTTTGATCTTGACCATCTTTGAAAATTTTTTCTCCCTCTTGGTATCCAGATTCTGTTCACTTGGCATTTAGGTCTTGGTTTGTTTGTTTTCAATACCACAGGTCTTTGTTTTTCCTGACTTCCTTGCTTTATACTCTCTGAGTAAAGACTTACTCTGACCATACTGGTATCCTGTACCTTACTTGCTTAGAATCTAGTTCTGTGTATGGAGCAAATCTTCATTCACCATTTTGCACGCTGTCTGACTAACTGATCATCAAAATCCTCACATAAAATTAATGGATTTCTTAATTGCTTAAACATCTCAATAACTCTCCTTTATCAGCCATACTCTCTATTGTTTTCTCTCCACTGTCAGCAATTTTCTTTTCGTGATATCTTCAGACCTGCCCCTAGTTTTTGATGATGTCAAAGGGGGAGAGTGTCTTGCTAGTGTCTTGCTTGTGCTTTGCTGAGGGGGAGCGAAAGTTAGGTGCCCTGAGTTTTCTAGTCAGAGGAAAGTAGATGTTGTGTTCAGGGGGAGCTCTTGGGAGTCGTCAGAGGAGGCGAGTGTGTTGTGTGTCTGCATTGCTTATTTTCACAGCTTATCTTCATGCACTTCATCTCTGTTATTTAATATAGTGTTGCCATCATCAAAAAGGGGGAGATTGTTAGACTTTTGTGACTTCCCTAGTGTTTTGATGATGAGCATCACTATGTTAAATATTGTCATTTTTAATCAGACATCATGAGTAATGTTATGCATTCGAACTTTCCATGATTAACAGGAAAAACTGCTATGAGATAATACCTTGCATGTCCGTAATGTTCCCTTCATACTTCATGTTGTTTGTGTTCACTACACTCCGTGTTGTCCTTTTGTACGTCGTGTTGTTCCAACTATGTTTGTTGGTTGTCTTCGTGTCGCTCCATCTGTGTCACCCCTATGTCTTCGTGTCTTATGATCTAGCCAAGTCTATACAGCCTCATCTCTATCTTCGTCCCAAGCCAAAGTCTACACATTGTCTTAGCGTCATGCATCAGTCTTCAAAGTCCATACAATGCACTGTAGCTTGTTCGAAGCTAAGTCCATACATTGGTTTAAGCTTTCCAAGTCTATTCATTGGCAGCTGAACTTTGAAGTCTATACATTGGTCTTCACTGCAAGTATGTACAGCCATTGTCTTGCCAAAGTATATACGTTGTGAACCCTCAAGTCTGTACAGACTTTGCCTTGTCCAAGTCTATACATCCTGTTGAACGCAAAGTCTTCACATCGCCTCATCATATGAAAGCTGTACGTTACAAGTGTCCTTCTTGTTTTTGTGACCACACTTCGTGTCAGTTTTCATTTTCATCTTCGAGTTGGTTTCAGTCCATGTTGTTTTCGTGTCGTTTTCATCTTCGAGTTGGTTTCAGTCCATGTTGTTTTCGTGTCGTCCTCGTCTTCGAGTCGTTCGTAGGATTCGAGCAACTTAGTACTCGAGTTGTTTTCGTGTGTATTCAATTCTTTTTAGTAAAGTGTCGTTTCACCTCGTGCCGTTCTCTTTGCTGTTTGTTATGTCATGTTATTTTTGTATTCGTGTCTTCGTGTTATTCTTGTGTTTATGTCCTCGTGTTGTTTCTTTCTATCTTCGTCCAGGTTCCCTCTGGTCGCGTGTTTATCTACCGTTTCACTCCGTGAGACTTCCTTCTCACCTCGTGCTGTTCTCTTCTGAATTCGTGTCGTTTTCTTTGTAGTGTTAGCTTTATTATTGTGTATCTCATGTCGTTCTCTTCGTAGTGTTTATTTTGTTACAGTGATACTTCGTGTCGTTCTCTTTGTAGTGTTAGCTTTATTAGTATGTATCTCGTGTCATCTCTTTTTACCTCGTGCTGTTTTAATCTGACCTCGTGTCATTCTCTCTTTATTTCGTACTGTAGTAATCTTGTATATCTCGTGTCGTTCTCAGTACAGTGCATCTCGTATTGCTATCACATACCTCATGCAGTTTTAGTTTTTGTGGCCCTGAGTTTTAATCATTTTATTTCTTTGCAGGAGAAGAAGAAAAACAAAAAGAAGAAGGTGGTCCGAGGAAGAATATTCCCAGTGACTGGGCTGCACGTGATCCAATGCTAAAGGAACCAATGCTATAAAGGCACGTGGCAAGAAGGTTCTGGATGAAGTGTGGGAGGCACACGCATTCTGCACCTCATCCACCTGCTGCTGCTGCTATATATTGAAGCCTTCGTCCACAGATGAAGGTTGATCGAAAGGGAAAAGCAAAAAGCAAAAGTGCAGAGAGTTCGATCCAGAAAAAAGAAGAGAAGAAATTTGAGTGAGAGCTGAAGAGAAAGCGCCTCCCTGAGAAACTAGAGTGTTCCAGTTGAGAGAGCAGAGAGAGCAGAAGAGTGATCAGAAGATGGGTATTGACTTACGGATCAAATCCGAAGTCTGCTGCTCAGTTTGAGCTACATTGTTTCCAGTTTCTGAGTTTTGGATTCCTTCTTTCGTGTTTTCGTTTTTGTCCGTTTTGCTTTCTTGATTGAGAGTTCTCTGTGTTTCCTCCTGGTGTTCAGGGGAAGAGAGAGACGTGTTCTCTCTGGTTCACTTGCAATAGACGTTGCAGTATTGTTCCCTCTCGTAGAAGAGGTGTTCCCTCTAGGATTCAGAGGAAGAGAGACCTTGGTCTCTGGTTCTAGTGACTGCAGATCACTAGTATTCCCTCCGGTTGGAGGAAGAGGAAATTGTTTCCTGTTTCTAGGGACTTGGCATCCTTAGGGTTCCCTCCGGGTGTGGAGGAAGAGGGGAGAGTGTTCCCCTGTGAAGCTGTGAATCAGCCGTTGTTGCAGACTGAGTCTGCTTTGCTAGCAGGTGCTAGTGGAAGCCTCACTTTGATTTGAAGTGAGGGGTGGACGTAGGCAGACTGGAGGTCTGACCGAACCACCTTAAAAACCTCTGTGTACTCGTGTGATTATCTTTGGTGATTGTGTGGTGTGCTTTCTATCCACTCGAGCTATTGTCTGCACTGCGTGTTTGTGGGTTCAATTCCGAGTTTGCTTGTTTTAAGTGAACCATTCTTCAGTAAGTTTTTAATCGGTTGAAAACAGTGATCTATTCATCCCCTCCCCTTCTAGATCACTTCATATTTCTTGTATCAGGCAAAGCTCAGCGAATCGGTTTTCTCTCTTAGTTTTCCCAACCCCGGCTGGCCAACTTACAGCCCCTCCCTGCGTGGAGGTAGTGTTTGACTGTAACACATTAACCCCAACCCCTTGTCCCACCCTCCTGCGTGAGGAGTAGTGTTGTACGTTATATATTATCAGGTCAAGCGGCATCGACGTGGCGTGCGGGTGCATACCCATGCCTTCCCGCTTGCCCTCGTCTTTCGGCCGAGATCGGTGTCTTCACACCTATCAGGTGAGTGACTGATCCCTACCTTGATGTTCCATGCTTTGCTAGTTTAGTATTGTTCTTATGCCCATCGGTCGGTGAGGGAGTGTTCGGACCCGTAATTGTTCATTAGTGCGCCCGCCGCGGATTGTGAGTGAGAGCCACCCAACCCCACGCCCCGGCGTGCTGGCTGCCCACGAATTTGGGAATTCCAAGACCCTTAGGGGTCAGCCTAAGCCAACCTAGTCCTTTGAATATTTGGGTCCCACCTCGGACCCTCGCCATCATCCCCCGGCACCACCGGGTGATCGTATGAGCCATGCGAGTGAGCCGCTAACTTGAGTCCATTGAAAGTGCTTGTATGCTTGCGGATCTAAGCCCTAGGTTCAACAATTCATTCATTTGCATCTTTGGGCTATGCCACATCACAGCCGTTCCACAAATTGATGACAAAGAATGCACCTTTCTGTTGGAGTCAGGAATGTCAAAAGGCTCTAGACCATTTGAAAGAATATCTGAAGACTCCGCCCGTGCTGCGGGCACTCGTTAAGGGGAGGCCGCTCATTTTATATATAGCTGCCACTGAATGCTCATTGGGAGCAATGCTCGCCCAAAATAATGATGAGGGAAAGAAGCATGCTCTCTACTACCTCAGCCGAAGACTGGTTGGGGCAGAAGCAAAATACACCCATATCGAAAGGGTCCGCCATGCCTTAGTCTTCACGGCCAAGAAGTTGAGGCATTACATGCTATCGCATGAAGTAAGGCTGATATCCAGAGCCGACCCAGTCAAATATATTCATTCTCAGCCAACCATAAAGGGCCGCATCGGCAAGTGGGCAGTGCTGCTGATGAAGTTTGACATCACTTATGTGCCGCAGAAGGCCATTAAAGGTCAAGCCATTGCTAACTTCCTTGCAGCGCACTCCGTGCTTGAAGACTCTCCGTTAATTATGGAGTTGCCTAAAGATAAGACGCTAGAGGTAGGCCAAGTCCAGCAAGCCACCTGGCAATTGTATTTCAATGGGGCGTCGAGAACAGAAACTACCCTATCTGGACATACTAGAATAAGAGTGAGACTCGGCGTCATCCTTAAGTCCCCAGAAGGAGAGGTGCTACACACTCCGTGCTCCATCAGCAAGCCCTACACAAACAACGAGGCAGAGTTTGAAGCTCTAATCATCGGCCTCCAGGTTGTCCTGCATATGGAGATCCGAATGATACAAGTGTTTGGCGATTCAATGTTGATCATCAAACAAGTTCAGGGACAATTTGACGTCCGGAAGCCTGAATTACTCCCCTACCATGCTAAGGTGAAACGGCTCATGGGGCAGTTCTACCTCATCAAGATAGGCCACGTCACCTGGGGAGAGAATGCACAAGCCGACGCACTGGCAAAATTGGCAAGTTCCTTGGCAGTCCCACCAGATGGGTCACTCAGCATACGGGTGATAAACCAGCGTCAAGTCCCTAGCATGATAGAAGAGCATGAAGAAGAAGAGCATGAAGTCGCCATAGCAGATGTAATTAACTTACCCGACTGGAGGGAGCCTCTCATGTATGGGTTCGAATACCAGTAGTGTCACACCCTGAGATTTATGCAGCAGAAAAAATCAAGAACGTGAACAACCGGCATAGTAAGTCTCTTGCAAGCAATATAATCAGAGCGCCATACAATCACATAAGGTAATTGCACAAGTAATTCAATAAAACCTTCATCTTTATTTCATATAAATAACCATCAGTATACATAAGATCTTTGACTCTTAACATTCTTTACACCATAGACTCAAGAAAACAAAAATTACATAATGACTTGGCTAGACATTAGAAAACTAAGGCTTCTATCGTCCACATGACCTTTGGAGAGGGGAAATCTATCCGCCCGTACGGAGAGGCCAAACAAGGTCCGACTCGACCCATCGAGGCCCAGTGCCTTGAAGTGGTAGCCCCTGGGCCCACTCAATATAAGCCCAATAACTCACTTGGAACAAGCGCTTCCTAGGTGGCCTTCGGGTTGGGAAGTCCAAGCATCAGTTGATCGGGAGAGCTCCTTCGGAGCCCCATATTCCTTGCCCAAACTGTGCACTTATCGCTCGGGAGGCACCTCCTGGGCGAGCACCATATGCTCGGGCCAACTGATGGAAGCTTATCTGTGCGGCCGTTACGTGTCCCTTAAAAGCTGGGAGCTCAAGGGGATTGGGAAAACCAAGAGTCCATATGCTATAAAGAGACCGCAAGGAGGACGTAACCCCCCCCCCCCCCCCCCCGAATCTCCTTAGCTTACAGGGATCATGCACTCAACGAGCCATTATTTAAACTAGAAGAGCCCTATTGTGTGGAGCTAAGCCAAAAACCCTGAATAGGAACCACTTCACCTTTCGGTGGAGAGGGATCTCGCACTCCCATCTTCCTCCTAACTCCTCCCTTTGAACATGTGCTCTACTACACTTGCTAACTTAAGCATCGGAGGATTTTCCCCGGGGATCCATCCCTTGGCACCCTTGACCTATTTTCCCTCTTGCAGTTCATACTTCAAGGCTACGTGGTTATCCTCTTCCCCGCTTAGGTGTAGTGAGAGATCACCTTCTTCATCTGGCGCAGTCTGTGGGAAATAAACAAAGAGCCATCATGGTGCGAAGAAATTCTGGCAGGAGGACTGCCGGTGACATGGAAAAGGCCCTGGTGACGAAAGAAGGTGCACTTTCCCTCCCCATGGAGAATTCCCCGTCAGGTAACCACGCCAACCAGATACCTCCATCGGTGGCGTGGGAACAGCTTCCCTGCGGGAGTACCGATGCCCTCCAAACCCTCAACGCAAAACTTGATGTCCTCATGGATCTCATGAGAGCCCAGGTGGCCAGGGAGGAGAAGTCGCATCTCCCCTGGAAGAGCCCCCCTCGCAGAGATGCCTCCCAGCAAACCGTTGGTGGCCATTTTACCCTCCAGGGGCGGCTGCTCTTCCGCAACCTATCAAGAGGACGATCGCATGCCCCTCCCCCGGAGCAGGAAGCCTCCTCCATCCCGATGAGGGAGAAGTTCGGAGCGCGTCGACCGTTCTTGGACACCGAGGGCCCTGAGGAACGCCGGGATCGCATGCAAGTACGTCCCCCCAGTCCCTCGGGCCAACGACAATCGGAGCTGTCCCTCCGATTGTGTGACTTTGAGAGGCGTTTCACAGAGCAAGAGCGCGCCCTCCGCGCCTTGCAGAATACCTCTCTCGTGGAGGACGAGGAGCGATCCTCGTTCTCCGACTATATCTTGAAGGCCGAGATTTCCCCCAGGATCTTACTTCCAGCCTTCAAGTCCTACGACGGCCAGGGAGACCCAGCCGATCACTACGACAGCTTCGACGCCCTAATGACCTTGCATGGGGCATCCGACGTAATCAAGTGTCGAGCGTTCTTGACCACTCTGGATCAGGGTGCTTAGGCATGGTTCAGGGCCCTCACCCCTGGCAGCATCCACAGCTTCAAGCAATTCGGGCGAGTGTTCAAAGAAAGCTTCATCGGCAGCAGTCCACCCTAGTCGGTGGCAGGATTATTGGCACTCAAGCAGGAACAGGGGGAGAAGTTACGAGCTTATATCAACTGATTTAAATCGGAAGCCCTGCGCATCCCCCGCTTGGATGTTGCCTCGGCCATCACCACATTAATCGGGGGTACTCGTGATGAAAACCTACGGCGCGGGCTAGTGCTTCATCCTCCCACCTCCCTCTCTGAGCTAGTGACCCTGGCCCTGCGCCACGCAGAGTGCAAAGAAGTCCTCAGTGCCTGCCGAGGCACGATAGGCTCGGGTCGGGAGGGGGAAAAGAAGCGACCTTCCGAGCAAGGGACGGACAAGGAAAGAGGCGGAACCAGTATGAAGATCACAAGGAGATGTCCCGAAAGTATGAGCAGTATACTCCCCTTACCGCTCCCATCTACGAAATCTACGAAAACATCAAATGCTCGGGTCTCCACCACCAGCCCAAGCCTATGAAGGCAAAGCACCGCAATCGCCACAAGCATTGCCTGTTCCACAGCGATCACGGGCATCACACCAGCGATTGCCATCAACTCCAAGATGAGATCGAGTGCCTCGTCTGCCAGGGACACCTATCCCAGTATGTGTCTGGGCAGAAGGAAGACTGAGGCACCCCCGAAGAAATCTACAATGCCCCCCCGTAGAGTCCACATCAACGTCATCGTGGACGGTGCAGCATCAGGAGGAGACCGCAGCCGAGGAAGAAAGCGTCACGCCGAGCGGGCGAGCCGAGCCTCTGTTGAGCTCCCTAAGGCACCCCAGGCAAGTAAACCGCAGACCCTGGTATTCTCTGACCAAGACCTGGAAGGGTTAACCACCCCGCATGATGACGCTCTCATCGTATCGGCCACGATAAAACATTGTAACGTAGACATGATCTTAGTTGACAATGGCAGTGCCCCTGATGTATTATCCTATGAATGTTTCCTGAAGATGGGAGAGAATCCATCTAAACTCCGCCCAATCTGAACCCCCCTGTGTGGGTTCAACGGCCAGGCAACTTATCCCGAGGGAGCCCTGAGCCTGCCAATTACTATCGGCACCCCGCCCAAAACCACTACGGTTATGGTAGAGTTCATCGTGATTAAGGGGATGACAGCATATAACGCCATCTTTGGCCGAGGTATCCTCAGCCGAATGAAAGCGGTGCCCTCTACTTTTCACCAAAAAATGAAGTTCCCTATCAATTATGGCATGGGGGAGGTCCAGGGTAACCAGGCATTGGCTAGACGGTGCTATATAATCTCGGTTGAAGCCATTAGGCTGGAAGGGAAAAATAAAGGAGTAAAGGGAGCCGATGAGGGACCAGCAACATCTGAGCCTGGCGGCGAGTTGCTAACAGTCTTTATCAACGGTGACCCGACTATAGGAGTCAAGATCAGAGCCGATCTACCACTTGAGGAACAAGAAAAATGTAAGGATTTCCTTGCCCAGTACATCCGAGTCTTTGCATGGTCGGATGAGCACCTTCCCGGGATACCGAGAGACATGGTGATGCACAAGCTCAACCTCGACCCAACGGTGAAGCCCGTCCAACAACGCAGGAGAAAGCACGCCTCGGAGAAGCAAACGGTCATCAAGGAGCAAGTCACCAAGGAGCAAAAGATTGGTCTCTTCCGTCCTGTCCTGTACCCTACGTGGCTCGCCAACGTCGTCCTGGTACCGAAAGCTTCAGGAAAGTGGCGAATGTGCGTAGACTTCACCGACCTCAACAAGGCTACCCCGAAGGATTGCTACCCGCTGCCAAGCATCGATCAACTGGTCGACTCAACCTCTGGCAACGAGCTGCTCAGCTTCCTAGAGGCCTACTCTGGTTACCATCAGATCAGGATGGACCCGGAGGACATCGAGAAGACGGCCTTCATCACTGACTTCGGTGTACACTACTACACTCGAATGCCTTTCGGGTTGAAGAACGTTATGACTGATCAACCACATCTTCCAAGGATAGCTCGTTCAGAACGTCGAGGCCTACATTGATGATATGCTCATCAAAACACCGAAGGCTGAAGACCACCTTGCTGACTTAGCCGAGACCTTCGACACCCTCCTGAGGTGCAACATGAAGCTCAATCCTGCTAAATGTGCCTTCGGAGTCAGATCCGGGAAGTTCCTAGGCTTCTTGGTAACTCAGCGTGGGATCAAAGCCAACCCCGACAAGGTTCAGGCCATCCTGAACATGCGGCCACCCACCTGCATCAAGGACGTCCAACGCCTTACGGGGCGCATTGCTATGCTCAATTGCTTCCTATCCCGAGCGGCCGAACGATGCCTACCCTTCTTCAAACTGTTGAGGGGACCCAAAGTGGCATCTACTACGTTCGCCTGGGATGAGGAATGTCAGAAGGCGTTCACCGAACTCAAGGAATTCTTGGCCACGCCCCCGGTGTTGTCCAAGCCGGTCCATGGGGAAGCTCTACACCTCTACCTCTCGGCGACCCCTTCCACAATAAGCTCGGTCCTGATCAGGAATGACGCGGGGGTCGAGAGACCTGTTTACTATACCAGCAAGGTGCTTAATGAGGCTGAAAGAAGGTACCCCGCAACCGAGAAACTCGTGCTAGCATTGGTTACCTCAGCCAAGTGCCTCTGACCCTACTTTCAAGGGCACTCCATCATCGTATTGACCGGCAAACCCCTGAAGAAGATTCTCTTTCACCCTGAAGCCTCGGCACGCCTCGTCAAATGGGCCATCATGCTTGGGGCCTGCGATATCTTGTATCACCCCGGCTCAGCCATCAAAGGACAAGCCCTCGCGGACTTCATCGTCGAAAGCACGGTCCCGATTGAAGAAGCACTTCCACCTACGCCCGGCCCCACTTGGGACCTGTTCGTCGACAGGTCCTCTAACTCAGCTGGTTGCGACGCCGATGTCCTTCTCAAGTCCCCCGAAGGAGCGGAGCTGCGGTACGCCTTGAAGTTCAATTTCCAGATGTCCAACAATGCCTCCAAGTACGAAGCCCTTATCTCAGGGGCCAGGATGGCTCGATGACTAGGGGCCGAGCGAGTCAGGATCCACACCGAATCCCAATTGGTCGCTAGCCAGGTCAACAGTGATTACGAAGCTCGGGAAGGAGAAATGATCAAGTACCTCCAGGTGGTCAAGAGGATGGCCCAACTCTTCGAGAGCCTTGAGGTAGTCCGGATAGCCCGGGAGGAAAACTCCCGAGCGGACGCCCTCTCTCGCCTGGCCTCCTCCCTCGACCCCGAAGGTGCACGATCGGTCTTCCTCGAAGAGCTCGAGCGACCGAGCATCAAATCTGTGCTTATGACCGTTGACCCCGCACCCCCGAGCGACTGGCGGACCCCCTACATATCTTGGCTTTGGGATTCTCAAGAGCCCCCCGACCCTCGAAAGGCTCAGAAACTCAACTATCAAGCTCGGCGTTTCATCATGCTGGATGATGACTTGTACCGCAGATCTTTCTCCGGTCCCCTTCTCAAGTGCATCAGCACCGATGAAGCCAGCCGAGCGGTTCAGGAAGTACTCGAAGGCATCTACGGTGCACACAGCTAGGAAGATCACTCGCTAGGATCTTGCTACGGCAAGGTTACTGGTGGCCCACTCTCCAGCGCGACTACATGGCCTATGTACAGAAGTGCGACCGATGTCAGCGCTTCGACCATTTGATCCACCAACCTACAGCGGATCTCATCACCCTTGCAAAGCCATATGATGTGAAATGACGACGGGGTATGCAGCAAGCAAACAGAAACTTAGGACCTATTCCGCAATCACAACCACATAGCAATTCAGTTGGCAGATCGGGCCAATTCGCCGTCGCACACACACGAGCCCGGGGTGACTAAATGATGCTAAGGGGAGGTGATGGATCAAGACCCTTGCTGGTAGGGTGCCAGCAAGGCTAGGGTTGCCCTCCCGAAGGTATGAAGCCCACAATTAAGGGGCTGGCCGGGTGCCACTTGGAGCACTAGGTCCCTCTCTCACACACTCCACGGTGACCGCTCGTAAGTGGAGTACGTGGGGTCGGACACTCTCTCGCTTGCTCAACGGAGTGAATTCTACGATATTAAATGAACAAGCACCAGAAGGAAATGGAGCAAAGGTCAGAGCTCACCTGGTTGGTTTGAAGAAACCAACCCCGTTCGGAGACGAGGGCGAGCGGGGAAGTGTGGGTTCCCCGCACACTGCGCCGGTGTAGCTTGATCCCTGTTTAATAATAACATTCACTACGCCTCACGCAGGAGGGTGGACTTGGGGTGGGGATGATTTGTATTACATGCAAACACTACCTCCACGCAGGGAGGGGCGGTGAGCCGGCCAGGCGGGGAGGGGTGATTTGCCGAAAAGCGGGCGGAGAAGCCGCCGCCTAATCTGCCGGCTGTCTGCGATGGCTGACTAATAGTCGATGTCAAGGTCGTAGATCTCGTTCTGGAATTTTTCTAATGACGAGACCAGCGGCGAACGCGTTGTAACTGGAACGGGGATGCCTCAGAATTTTGCTGAATTCTTATGAAGAAGGTGCTGGTCCGGGAAGAGCTTCGAACAGAGTGACTGAATCTCGACGCAGCAGCTTCCTATATCTGACAGCAACTTGCAGAGGTTGCCCCGACCGCTCCTGGACTCCAAATCATGAACCGCCGGAGTTTCTGGAACCGTGGACAAGCCCTCTTCGCAGAAAAACTGACGGGGAAGCCGTATGTGTTGTGCATCCCTTAGTTTTGATGATGACAAAAGATATGTTTGACTAATCAACAATCTACTATCTTCATAACACGTGCAAGTCATTTGATTGATCCTTCAATATAAAGCAATGAACTCATGGCAAGTTGATGATGGACAAAAGATATGTTTGACTAATCAACAATCTACTATCTTCATAACACGTGCAAGTCATTTGATTGATCCTTCAATATAAAGCAATGAACTCATGGCAAGTTGATGATGAACAAAAGATATGTTTGACTAATTCAATGTAAAAATGATAATTCAAGTCACTTCTGATAGTTCAAGTAATTTCAGGTCTACTGAAGTATAAGTGAAATCAGTAAATCAGAAGAAATGTCAAAGGTTGCTTGTCGACCAGAGAAGTAGTCATTGTCGACCAACGAATCCAACCAAACACAGTTCAAGCTATGTTTTCTCTGTACGCGCTCTGGTTGTCGACCAGAGCCCTCCCCGTTGTCGACCACGAAGCAATACAAGAGAATCCAACTCTGTACAGACTTTTCCTCCGTACAGACTTTCCTCTGTACAGACTCTCCTCTGTACAGACTTCGGTGGTCGACCAGTTACTTTTCCGCTGTACAGACTTCGGTGGTCGACCAGTTACTTTTCCGCTGTACAGACTTCGGTGGTCAACCAAAGGTCTGCTCGTTGTCGACCACGGAACAGACAGAGCATCAGACAGAACTGCCATACATCTGGACATTGCCCCTTGTCGACCAGCGACAGGGCTATTGTCAACAATGAGCGATACGCGCGTCAGCCTGAAGAACCAGCCGTCTGGACAATGCTCATTGTCGACCAGAGACAGGGTCATTGTCGACCACAAGCGGAACCGCGTCCAGAACCGAAATCCAACCGAATTTAGTTTCTGTTGAGAAAAACCTGCAGGTTGTTGCTGCAGGTTGTTGGGCTGTTCAGAGGATAAGATTCCGCACGGGATTCAAGGAGAGAATCGTGCTAAGAACCGGTCAAACCTCTTCTAGATTTTACTTAATCTTCTCCCTGTTTTTTAGCGGGTAATCGAACAGGTTTGCACTTGCACGGGAAACAGCTCCGAGCTTGATAAGAACTGGTGCAAAAAGGAGAAGAGAACACAGAGAACTGAATATGGAAAAACAGAGAAGAAGCTAAGGAAGATCAGGATCAGAAGTTTCTCTAATCAGAAAAGGAAGAGTGGCTCTCCTACAATCAAAAAGCTGCAGAAGACAGAAGTGCTCTTCGGTGCTGCAGAAAGAAGACCTGGCTCAAGGCGTTGCAAGTTCCAGCAGCAAGGCAGCAGAAGGCATCCTGCTGGAAGTCCTACAGGGAGTCTTGCCTTGTTCTCTATGTGATTGAGTCCCAAGCTGAACTCCTTAATTACTCTGCTTCAAACGTTTATGTTCAGCTCTGTTACAAGTTTTTCTACTCATCTTTACAACTAGTGTCAAGCTGTGTGGCAGCGGGTACAAGCTGTGTGTCAGCAGGAAGAAGCTGTGTATCAGCGGTGTATTGATTGAGATCAGGATTTCTCATTAGTGAAGCCTTGCTCAAGTTGAGCAAGGGGTGGATGTAAGTCTCAGGAAGAGACTGAACCACCTAAAAATCCTGTCTTGTGGTTTTGCTTGTGGTGTGTGCTCTTCCTATTGTTTGCTATCGCTATAGTTATCAGTTTTATCTTTGCAATCCATCGTTTGCTTAAGGTCTAGTTGATCCTTGGTTTGTTAATTGAAAAAAGGGGATAGATCTATTCACCCCCCCTCTAGATCTATTCAGTCCGTACTCAACACGTGGTATCAGAGCTAGACTCTCCGAAAATGTGGTCTAACAACCAGGAGAGACCTAGCGGACTGAACTCTAGAAGTCTAATGGCTGAGGGACACTCAGTGACTAGACCACCATACTTTGATGGAAATGATTACTCATACTGGAAAAATCGTATGCAGGTGTTCTTGAGAGCACAAGATCATGAGATGTGGAGAGTAGTGAGCCGCGGACCCTATGAGCTGCCCGAAGACGAGGATACCTGGACCAGAGAACAGGTCAGAAAATCAACCATCAACTGGGGAGCTATGAACGTAATGCAATGCGCACTTCATCCCACGGAGTTCTCAAGAGTCTCACAATGTGCAACAGCCAAGGAGATGTGGGATCGACTCGGAATCATCTATGAAGGTACGTCAGAGGTAAGGGAGTCAAAAGCAAATATGTTAGTCTCAGAATATGAAATGTTTAGAATGAAAACTGATGAAAACATTTCTGATATGTATGCTAGACTAGTGCAACTAACAAATAGCTTAAAGAGTCTAGGAAAAACCTACAAGGAGCAAGAGGTAGTGAGAAAAATTTTAAGGTCCCTCACTCCTATGTGGCATACCAAGGCCACAGTCATTGAGGACTCAAAGAACCTCACTACTATGACTGTGGATGAACTAGTAGGTTCCCTAATGGCCTATGAAGTCAATCTAAAAGGAAAGGAAGACGAGGGCAAGAAAAAGAAGCAGCTCGCCCTGAAGACTAAAATAGGCACCTCTGAATTATCTGACACTGATAACTCATCTAGCACAGGTGAGGAAACTGGCGAGCTAGCCATGCTAACAAGAAAGTTCAGAAGGTTCCTGCGGAAGGAAGGTAAGGGATTTAAAAATCCTAAGGGCACGGTAAGGAAATCATCCCAGTTTAAGTATGACAAAAACAAAGCTTCATCTAACAAGCTTGTCTGCTACAACTGCAGGAAACCAGGACACATGAAGGCTGAATGTCCAGAGGCTCCTAAGAAATCAAGCTTCAAGTGGAAAGGCAAGAGACCAAAGGCAATGATAAGCACATGGAGCGAGGAGGAGGAAAGCAGCGAAGAGGAAACAACCTCCGAAGAAGAAGAAGGAAACACATGTTTAATGGCCAAAGGAGACAGCAACGACCTTGAGGTAACCTCCCAGTTTCAAGACTTTTCTAGCTCAGATTGGGAAGAAGCCTATTCAGACTTACTTGATACATATGAAACAACAAGAAAGGAAAATAAAAGGTTGAAGAAGAAAGTTAATCAGCTCAATGATGACATCAACTTAATTGCTAACAGAACTAAACTAGAATTGGAAATCACCACCTTACAAAATAAGCTGAATCAACACAAGACAGATGAAGAAAATGTCAAAGAGCTATTAGAAGAAAATGAGATACTAAAAAATATAATTGATGAGTTAAAACTAAAGACTCAAGAATATGAACAGGAAACTAAGCTAACTCAAGAAAGAAACAACTCACTCAAGGAAGAAAACAGTCAACTTCTGAAAGAAATAGAAAGAATCCAAAGTGAACTGAAAAGCAAACAGGAAACATTGGAAAAAATGACTAAGGGTGAAGAAAACTTGAACGCTGTGTTAGGAATAAAAGTAAATTTTCAGAAAGAGGGGTTAGGGTACAACCCAGCGGCTAAAAAGGAATTCCAAGTAAAAACTTTAAATAAAACAGCTGACTCTAAAGGAAAAGGCCCCTTAATAAACTTATATCAAAACAAACAAAAGGATATAGCTGAAAGTTCCTCTAAACAGACTAATGTCACCTTGGAAGAGAGGAATTCTAAAGGGAAAATGGTCAATCTACATCAACTTAAAAACAACAGCCATATCAGACGAGAAGTTCAAATTCACAGAAGTAACCAGACAAACAGAGCATTAAATCATGTTAATAAACCCAAACCTGTAAAACAAGGTGTCTGGAAACAGGCTGGTCGACAACAGAATCCTCCTATGTCGACCAGAGGATCTGCCAGAACAGGCGCTGGCTTCTGGAGAAACCCTGGTCGACCACAGACATACCAGATGTCGACCAGACACACAAACAGAAACCACAACTTCTCTCAGCTGAAACAAAATGGCAATTGGAATTTAAGAAAATGGACTCAAAATAGAGGAACATTAAATCAAAAGGAACACAACCTGAACAAGTTAAGAAATGAACAAATGAACTGCTCTAACAAAATGTGGGTTCCCAAAATGTTATTACAGCACTTTCATGATTTCACAAGCTATCTTGGACCCGGGTACCATTGGGGTCCAAAAGTTTCTGTGTAATTTATCATGCAGGAATGTCTGGCAGCCATGCACAACAAGTGGTACTTAGATAGTGGTTGCTCAAGACACATGACGGGAGATAAGACCAAGTTCTCCCAGCTGAGCTCAAAGGATGGAGGATATGTGACGTTTGGGGGAAATAACAAAGGAAAGATCATTGGGATAGGTAAGATAGGTAAGGAACCTTCAAACTGTATTGAAAATGTATTGCTGGTGGATGGACTGGAATACAATTTATTGAGCATTAGTCAACTGTGCGACAAAGGCCATAAAGTGATATTCGACTCCAAGATCTGCAAGATTGTTGAACCAAATTCAGATACAGCCAAGTTTATGGGCAAGAGAGTGAACAATGTCTACATGATAGACTTGGATGATCCAGCCCACTCCAACTTGTGCCTAACCGCCAAGAAGGAGGACTTAACCTGGTTGTGGCACCGAAGGCTAGGGCACGTTAGCTATAGGGTGCTGCACAAACTTGTGAAAAATAAAATGGTTCTTGGTTTGCCTGAAATTTCATTTGCTCAAAATGTCAAAGTATGTAAAGCATGCACCCAAGGAAAGCAAACAAGAAAATCATTCAAAGGTAGAACTGAAAGTCAGTCATCTAGACCCCTAGAACTTGTACACATGGACCTTTTTGGCCCAACCAGAATTGCCAGTCTGAGTGGTAAGAAATATGGTTATGTTCTAGTGGATGATTTTTCCAGATTTACATGGGTAATGTTCTTATCACATAAAAGTGATGCCTTTCATGAATTTCAGGAATTTTACAAAAGAATGAAGCAGGATGGTAAGTCCAAAGTGTGTACAATCATATCTGACCATGGGGGGGAGTTTGAAAATTCTGATTTTGATGTATTCTGCAGAAACAAGGGCATAACCCACAGATTCTCCTCACCAAGGACACCGGAGCAAAATGGAGTTGTAGAGAGGAGGAACCGCACTCTTGTCGAGATGGCTAGAACCATGTTGGTTGAAGCTAATCTTCCAAGGAAGTTTTGGGCTGAGGCTGTCAACACAGCATGCTACATTGTAAACCGGGCAATGGTAAGACCATCTAGTGCAAAAACTCCATATGAAATGCTCAAAGGTAAGAAACCATCTCTAGCTCATCTTAGAATCTTTGGTGCAAGATGTTTCATTCATAACAACGATAAAAGAGTGTTGGACAAGTTTGAACCAAAGAGTGACTCTGGAATATTCTTGGGCTATTCTGACCGATCAAGAGCCTATAGGGTTTTTAACACCAAAGATCAAATTGTTGAAGAATCCCCTCATATCTCATTTGATGAAGTCAATGATCTTATTAAAAATGAACAGGTCAGCAAGGAGGAAGAAGATGGAGAATTTCTGAAAGACAAAGAAGAACCGAAGGAGAATGAAGAAGCACAGAATCAAGAAAGAAACCAAGGTAATTCTAATGATCAGACCGAAGGAGAGATCATCTCAGGTAACAATCTTGAAAACTTGAGACTTCTTAGAGATCATCCCTTAGATAACATTATTGGTGGAATACATGATCCTAGGAAGACTATATCTCAAATTAAGGCCATAAATGAACTGGATCAACTTGCTCTTGTGTCCCAAATAGAGCCCAAATCTGTAGAGGAAGCCTTAAAAGATGAATCATGGATAAATGCTATGCATGAAGAACTAAATCAATTTGAAAGGAATCAGGTGTGGAGCCTTGTCCCTAGACCTACATCTCACCCTGTAATTGGAACCAAATGGGTATATAAAAACAAGTTGAATGAAGAAGGGGTTGTAATGAGAAACAAGGCTCGGCTTGTGGCTAAAGGGTACAACCAGGAATTTGGGGTTGATTTTGAAGAATCATATGCTCCAGTTGCTAGATTAGAAGCCATCAGGATATTGTTAGCCTTTGCAGCATCTCATGGAATCAAATTACAACAAATGGATGTAAAAAGTGCTTTTCTAAATGGCATTATAAAAGAAGAGGTCTATGTGGAACAACCCCCTGGTTTTGAAAATGATGAACTTACTAATCATGTTTTCAAATTGCACAAAGCCTTGTATGGATTAAAGCAGGCTCCTCGGGCTTGGTATGAAAGGTTGAGCTCCTTCCTCACCAAAAAGGGATACTCAAGAGGTAAAATTGATCAAACATTATTTTCCAAGACCCAAGGTAAGCATATACTGATTGTACAAATCTATGTGGATGATATTGTGTTTGGATCTACTGAAACCTCTTTGTGTACTGAATTTGCAAATTTAATGACTAATGAGTTTGAAATGAGCCTAATGGGTGAGTTACAATTCTTTCTTGGATTGCAGATCTCACAATGCAGAGAAGGATATTTTATAAATCAATCCAAGTACATAAAAGAAATGTTGAAGAAATTTGGCATGGAAAGCTGCAAGCCAATCGAGTCACCCATGGGTACAAGTGCAACCTTGGAAGCAGATACAAAAGGTAACATGGTAGATGCCAAGAAATACAGAGGTATGATCGGATCCCTACTATACTTAACTGCATCAAGGCCAGATATTCAGTTCAGTGTATGCATGTGTGCTAGATATCAGTCTAGTCCTAGAGAATCACATTTAGGAGTTGTCAAGCGCATCTTTAGATACCTTGCCGGCACCCAAGAATTGGGTTTGTGGTATCCTACCTATTGCAAACTAGATCTGATTTCATATTCGGATGCTGATTATGCTGGTTGCAAAATTGATAGGAAGAGTACTAGTGGATATTGTCAATTCTTAGGTGGCTGTTTAATATCATGGGCTTCTAAGAAGCAACACTCTGTGGCACTCTCCACTGCTGAGGCTGAGTATGTCGCAGTAGGAAGTTGTGGTACACAGGTTATGTGGATAAAACATCAACTCCACGACTACAATGTAGATCTTGGCTGTGCACCCATTTTATGTGACAACACTAGTGCTATTAACTTGTCTAAAAACCCCATTCAACACTCTAGGACAAAACACATTGAGATCCGTCATCATTTTCTGAGAGATGAGGTATCCAAAGGAAATTTCATGCTTCAATTTGTAGAAACTGAAAAACAATTGGCAGATATCTTCACTAAACCCCTTAACAATGACAGATTTTCCACTTTAAGAAGGGAGTTGGGTTTATGCAGAACATCATCTGAAAATTATTGAAATATTGATATGTTCTGTTTATGGCTTTCTGTCATTTCTGCAAGTAGTTGTGTCAGTTAAATGTCTACTACCGGTAGGATTGGGGGTTCAACTGTTTACTCCAGCAAGTTCTGCAAATTCCTGGCTTTGCTACTGGTTAGCTCTGGTGGTCGACCCAAGACAAGGCATTGGTCGACCAAGACATCAGGACAGGAGACTGTTTGGTTCTGTGATTATGCAGGTGTCGACCATAGGCGGTCCCATTGTCGACAACAGACTTGTCAGCAAGCAGATGTCAATTTCAGGCAGGATCTGTGACTGCGCAGATGTCGACCAGAGACAGCTCCATGGTCGACAATGGAAGGTAGAAAATCGTCTGATTTGATTAAACTAAATTGGGCACTGATCTGTCTTCACTCAATCATCTTCATCCATACTTTCCATTCCTTGTGTCTTTCTATCTCATCCTGGCCAACATAATTGTTTATTTCAGCATGGATTCTCAAATTGAGGGGGAGAAAAAGTGTAAACTCATTCCTTGGTAAAACATTGAATAACCTAACCATATCTTCCACTAAAATCACCAAAGTAATCAATAAGAGTAGCGGTTGAGTGTAGTAATGAGGATTTGGACTGTACTACTTCAATAAAGTCAAGCCATAACTATGATTCTGTCACATGATTTTGAAGACTTATGATTTTTAGTAGTGAGTCGGTTTCTCTACCTGTGCTAATTCTGAACAGTTAATATAAATCCAATAATATAGCATGAATGCACGTGGAATACGCCATAATTCTGTCTTCATGGTAGAGCAATGGATTGGATTCTGAGAAACTACTGCCTCCCATGTTAAAGAAAAAATTGGATGAAAAATAAGTGAGAGGCATGTGTGTCATGAAGAATCAATCTATCTCTGCTGCTCTCAAAAATTATTGAGATTGGGCATACTGAGTAACTGGGGATATTGGCGTCTGATAAACGTATATCCTCACGGATAAAAGGTGTGTCCCAGTTAAAAGTGGAATGGTTAGACATGCTAAGTAGCCGAGGTTTCTGGCGTGTAAAAAGCGTGTCTCCTCGTGTAGAAAAGCATGTGATAAACCTGACCACAGCTTTCAAAATACTTCAAAAAGCAAAACTCAAAATTATCCAAAATGACAGAGGAACATGGTTGACCAAAGGCATGACATGCAAAGACAAACTGAAAACACTATTCAGCTAGCACAGTTAGTAAAACAGCCTCACGAATTCTATTATAAGTTTGAGAAGTCATATGGAGGAAAATTAGATATGGGGCGCAAGTTTATTGGTGCAATACCTTCAAATTCAATGAACCACAAGGCCCACTCTACTTGTTTACAAGGTGGTCTTTGCTATGAGTGGATGGGTTAAATAAATGTTTCATTAAGGAAAGGGTGTACACTTTAATTAAACCCCCAATTTTATTTCGGCTGATTTATTCCTGTCCTCTCGTTTTCCACATCGCGTTGGTTCCACTACCCTAGGTTTTAAGACCCCGGTCCTACTCTCTGATATCCTGCCCTATAAATTACACCGACTGGGTCCCCAATCTTCTCACCCTCACCGTTTTCACCATTCACGGTCGTCCTCCGTCTCCAGTCCCCTTTTCGACCCCTTGTGCATCCCTCTCTCGCCTCAACTCGTTCTCTCGCATCCCTCCACCATGGTTCCGCCGCGTGCTCAGAGGTCGTCCAAGCGAGCAAGGGATAAGGTTCCTGCTGAAGCGCCGCCGCCGTCCAAGCACTCCAAGCAGACGGTCACGCAGGGTCAGCCATCGACCCCTCAGCGGTCGACAACGGATGCGACCGCAACTTCAGATATGCCCATCGTCCATCCCGTATCTGGTTCACTGAAGCCCCGGACCATCTTACCACCGAGAATAGTAGATTTCTCCGATCAGCAGCTGATGGAGATGTTCCCGGAGCTGCGGGAAGTTTTGGACGCCCAAGGCTGGACAGAGTTTGTCTCTGCACATACTATGTATTCCCCACAGCTTGTGCAAGAGTTTTACCACAACCTGCAAGTCGTGGATGATAAGGTCTATTCAGTAGTTCAAGGTGTCGTCGTCAGCCTCGACTTCAAGCTACTCCACAAGGCGCTGCACATCTCCCGGCATGGTGCTGCCTTCAATCCTGAGGATTTTGACTTCAAAGCAGCTTATGCCGTGGTCACCGGCCAACCAGTTCCTGAGGTTCTCCCAAAATCCCTCAATGCCAACACTTTTCCTCCTCTTCATCAGTTGCTCCATCACCTTCTTACCACCATAATTCAACCACGAGGAGGCGCCAGGGAACATGTCAGTCGACTTCACCTATTTCTTCTCCATGGCCTCATCACACATCAACCAATCTGCCTTCCCAAGCTCATGCAGAACACTTTCAAAACCCTCTTGCATTATCCCCTGAATTCTCTTCCTTATGCTGCCCACATAACTGCCATTTTGGAAGCAGCAGCTATACCCATTCCTCACGCTCCGCGCGTTGTCATTCCTAAACGGCACGTATATTCGTTCCATTACGTGACCACATTTTTGGGCTATAAGAAGATAGGAGATCAAGTCCAGCGCACCCTACCATCCAAGGGTAAATCCACAGCACCATTGTCTCCCTCTTCTCCACCACAGACACCAATTCATGTTAGCCCTGCTGCAACCCCTCCACCTGTGGTGCTTCCCACTCACACTCCCACTTTTACCACCACTGCTACCCATCCTCCACCTTCACTCGCTATTGTGCCATGGCTACCAGGCACTGCAGCCACTCATATTCCATCTACGTCTGTTCCACCTACGTCTACTTCTGCTCCACCACCTCCTTCCACCTCCAACACTGAGTCTCACGGAGTGCTTCTCCAGATAGCATCTCAGCTGACCTCCTCTCAACTCAATTCCAATCCTTTCAAGAAAGTATGAATGCTGCAACCGGGCGCTTGGAGCTGAAAGTCCAAAGACTAGAGCAGCAGATGGAGACCAGGTTCATCAAGCAACAGGAACACTCAGAACATGCTAGTTCTCGGTTTAACAGACTGGTTGCCACATTAGCTGAAGTGTCAGCAGAGATGGGGACACACATTGCGTTCACCAACCAGCAGATTAAACAGAATCACCATGCTACTATCTCAGAGATCCAGAAGCTTAGGCTTTCTTATGCCCACATAGTTGACAAGCTGGATCGGATGGCAGAGAATGTGAAGCCCGAGACTTCTTCGTCCTCCTCAGAGTGAATGTCTGGATACTCCTCTTTTTGCTGTTGACAAAGGGGGAGAGAGAGAGTCTTTGTGTGTCATTGTGTGTCTAGGTGTCCTTGCCTTTGTTTTTGAGTCATTCATGTAACTCATGTTATGATACTTTTGAAAGGCATATCAAATGAATTTTTTGGCTGAAATCTGTGATAATGATACATGTTCTGATAGTTTCTGAATGGCATATCAAATGCATTTTCTGGTTGAAATAATCTCCTGATGATCACAATGACTCATGGTTGTCATCATCAAAAAGGGGGAGAATGTTGTGCATCCCTTAGTTTTGATGATGACAAAAGATATGTTTGACTAATCAACAATCTACTATCTTCATAACACGTGCAAGTCATTTGATTGATCCTTCAATATAAAGCAATGAACTCATGGCAAGTTGATGATGGACAAAAGATATGTTTGACTAATCAACAATCTACTATCTTCATAACACGTGCAAGTCATTTGATTGATCCTTCAATATAAAGCAATGAACTCATGGCAAGTTGATGATGAACAAAAGATATGTTTGACTAATTCAATGTAAAAATGATAATTCAAGTCACTTCTGATAGTTCAAGTAATTTCAGGTCTACTGAAGTATAAGTGAAATCAGTAAATCAGAAGAAATGTCAAAGGTTACTTGTCGACCAGAGAAGTAGTCATTGTCGACCAACGAATCCAACCAAACACAGTTCAAGCTATGTTTTCTCTGTACGCGCTCTGGTTGTCGACCAGAGCCCTGCCCGTTGTCGACCACGAAGCAATACAAGAGAATCCAACTCTGTACAGACTTTTCCTCCGTACAGACTTTCCTCTGTACAGACTCTCCTCTGTACAGACTTCGGTGGTCGACCAGTTACTTTTCCGCTGTACAGACTTCGGTGGTCGACCAGTTACTTTTCCGCTGTACAGACTTCGGTGGTCAACCAAAGGTCTGCTCGTTGTCGACCACGGAACAGACAGAGCATCAGACAGAACTGCCATACATCTGGACATTGCCCCTTGTCGACCAGCGACAGGGCTATTGTCAACAATGAGCGATACGAGCGTCAGCCTGAAGAACCAGCCGTCTGGACAATGCTCATTGTCGACCAGAGACAGGGTCGTTGTCGACCACAAGCGGAACCGCGTCCAGAACCGAAATCCAACCGAATTTAGTTTCTGTTGAGAAAAACCTGCAGGTTGTTGCTGCAGGTTGTTGGGCTGTTCAGAGGATAAGATTCCGCACGGGATTCAAGGAGAGAATCGTGCTAAGAACCGGTCAAACCTCTTCTAGATTTTACTTAATCTTCTCCCTGTTTTTTAGCGGGTAATCGAACAGGTTTGCACTTGCGCGGGAAACAGCTCGAGCTTGATAAGAACTGGTGCAAAAAGGAGAAGAGAACACAGAGAACTGAATATGGAAAAACAGAGAAGAAGCTAAGGAAGATCAGGATCAGAAGTTTCTCTAATCAGAAAAGGAAGAGTGGCTCTCCTACAATCAAAAAGCTACAGAAGACAGAAGTGCTCTTTGGTGCTGCAGAAAGAAGACCTGGCTCAAGGCATTGCAAGTTCCAGCAGCAAGGCAGCAGAAGGCATCCTGCTGGAAGTCTACAGGGAGTCTTGCCTTGTTCTCTATGTGATTGAGTCCCAAGCTGAACTCCTTAATTACTCTACTTCAAACGTTTATGTTCAGCTCTGTTACAAGTTTTTCTACTCATCTTTACAACTAGTGTCAAGCTGTGTGGCAGCGGGTACAAGCTGTGTGTCAGCAGGAAGAAGCTGTGTATCAGCGGTGTATTGATTGAGATCAGGATTTCTCATTAGTGAAGCCTTGCTCAAGTTGAGCAAGGGGTGGATGTAAGTCTCAGGAAGAGACTGAACCACCTAAAAATCCTGTCTTGTGGTTTTGCTTGTGGTGTGTGCTCTTCCTATTGTTTGCTATCGCTATAGTTATCAGTTTTATCTTTGCAATCCATCGTTTGCTTAAGGTCTAGTTGATCCTTGGTTTGTTAATTGAAAAAAGGGGATAGATCTATTCACCCCCCCTCTAGATCTATTCAGTCCGTACTCAACAGTATGATGCCGGAGTGGACGGGGAGACTCCGAAGAGTGGAGGTTGGTCGCTGCAGACTGTGGGAGGCAGACCCGACCAGCTGAGGGAGAAAAAAGAGAACTCTGGCCTCCGGATGCCGAATGCAGTTCTGCTTCTTGCTCTGGGTAGAGGACTGGAGGAGGAAGAAGTTTGTTGAAGGGCTCATGGTCTGAATCTTCTGCTGTTTGGCGTGGTGCGGCGTCGAAACGGGTTCAGGTACTCTGCAGAGGGAGCCCAGTGTAGCCGGGGAAGAATGGGGCACCACGAACTGCAGCGACGTCGGAATGAGATGATTCCACCTCTCTTTGGAAGAAGACTCGCAGACCATTCTGTCGATGTAGGCCATGCCCCCATGAGTTCCGAGATGAGTTCGTGGGCGGCACTGCAACAGGCTGCTGATCTGCAGGTCGTGGCTGCACACACAAATTGAAGAGAGAATGGGTGGAGGGGTGGTTCCTTTGGTGAAGGGGAAGGGGATGAGGTTGCTTCGGTGGTGGGGAATGGTTGAGAGGTGGCAAGGGGAGGTGAGGGAGGATGGTAGGGGCAGAGCTAGCAGGGGAGAGGGTGGATGCGCAAGAGGTCTAGCTAGGAGGAGGGGTCTAGCTAGGAGGAGGTGGGGGCGCAAAATGGCCTAGGGAATGGGGGGATATTCCTTTGATTTGGGTGGAGGGTTAATGGAGGTGTTTAATGGAAGCCTAGGGAAGGGGAGGAGTTGCCTTGGGGAGGGAAAGAGTTGCTTGGGAAGTGGGGATTCCTCTTGGGAAGATGGAAGGTTGTATGGGGAAGGGGGAGGGTTGCTTGGGGAGTGGTGGGAGTAAATGGGGGTTAATGGCCTTGGGAAGGTGAAAGGGTGGGGAGGGCTGATGTGGAGGATGAGGTGGCAAGGGGAGTGATGGGGACATCACCTCTCATGCCCACGTTCACAGCTCGTCTCCTCGCCCCGGTTGCATCCGGCAAGGTCTAGTTATTTAATTTTGAGTCCTATGTAATTTTTATTTGAGTCATTTGATGTATTTTCCCTTTTATTTGAGTCATGTTCCTAGGTCTTGTGTTTATTTCCCTAAGTTTGAGTGTCATTAGGTTGTCTAGTTAGCTATTGGGCCCAATTCATTGGGCTTGGCCCAAGTGCGCACCCCTACCCCCTCGGTTATTTGTCATTGAGTCTTTTGTCAGTGACTTATTGTAAAATGTGGGTTGCCTATATATAGGACCCCATTCCCCCCCATTTCAACTTAATGAATCAATGAATGAAAAACTTGCCATTTTGAGAGTTCAAGCTTCTTATCTAGTGGAGAGATTCCATTAATTGGGTGAGAAACTCTAGGGGAGAGATTCCCCACCCATCCCTCTCTTAATTTCTCTCTTTCACTTCCCTTTCTCTCTCCTCCACACCAAATTTTGAAATTCTTCTCTCTCCTCCCCTCCCAACCACCTCCACTCTCCCACCTACCCCATTAAAGGCCACTCCCCTTCCCCACACATCCCATTACTCCACCCCCTAGTCCCAAGAGAGCTTCCACCAATCCTAGCTCCACCCCCAACCCCCAACTACCCCACCCACTTTCCCAAGCACCCTTCCCACTACCCCAAGCACACATTCCCTTCCCCAACACAAGCCCTCCCATCCCCAAGACCACCATTGAATACCCTTCATTAAGCAAAATTCAAACTCACCTTCCCTCCACTCACTTGTGCCCCCCTCACCTTCTCCTCTCCCCCACCCTCCCAAATTCGTAGCTCTTCCTCCCACCACCTGTTAGACCCCCTTCCAGACCCCATTCTTCCCTTCCCCCACCTTAGAACACCCCCTCCTATACCCCCTCACAGCCCGGGCTTTCCCCACACTCATCCACCCCCATTTCCCCTCCCATATACCCCATTCCCCCCATCATCTTCAACCTACAGCTCTCAACCGAAGATCTACAGAAGAGCAACAGCTTGCAGAGGCGACCACGGCTTCCTCCAGATGTTTCTGAAGGATCAAGAGCTATCATTGGAAGCGTCTCCCAGTCTTCTTTGCAGCGGCGGTGGTTTCATCCTCATCCAAGCTATGTACTGCCCGAGAGCTTCGTTCTCCCACAACTGCGCAGAGCTGCCCCGGCTGAGTACCAGAACCGGATTTGAAGCTCTGCCACGACGAACCTCAGAGGAATCAGCCCAAGAGCTCTTCTGCAAAGTTCTTCTTCCTCCTGTCTACTTTCAGAATCATGAAGCGTAGTTTCGTTCGACATCCTGTGGCAGGAGTTATCCTTTTTCTCCCTCAGCTATGCGGCCCTGCTGCCCACAGTCTGCTTCGACCAGTCACCATTGTTCTGCATCCCCTGATCTTCTCCGATATCAGTTAGCTTCTCCGTCAATTTTTCTGCAAAGAGAACTCGTCCAAGATTCCAACAAATCTGACAGTGCTCGATTCCGAGTTCGGGAGCTGTCGGGGCATCCTCTGCAACCAGCGGTTGGAAACCTGGGGCTAGCTCTGCAGAGATGCTGATCCAGAGAGAAAGATTCACCACGACAAACCCTGGAGGAATCAGGCCACGAGCTCTTCTACAAAGTTCTTTCCCTTCCTATCTACTTTCGGAATCAAGAAGCAGAACTCTGTTCGGCATCCGACAACAGAAGTTACGAATTTTCTTCCTCAGGCGTGCGACTCTGCTTCCCATAGTCTGCACCGACCCCCACTCACTGTTCTGGGTCCCCTGATCTTCTCCGGCATCTTTCTGCCTTCCTATCAATTCTGTTGCAAAGAAGACTTTTCCACGGTTCCAGCGGCTCTGGCGGCACCTGATTCGGAGTTCGGGAACGGCCAAGGCAACCTCTTCTTCCTGCTGTTAGTAACCAGTTGCTGTCAGTCCGAGAATCAATGTCCCTGTTCGAGCTCCTGCCCAGGCCAGCAGCGACCCAAGAAGAATTTGGAAAATTTTTGAGACACTCCAGTTCCAGTAACAAAGATTTTCCCACTGGTCTTGCCTTTGGAAAAATTCCTGATCACGTTCTCCAGCCACAGTACCGACTGTCTGTCCACAATTGCCGAGAGAAGGCAGATTCAGCATATTCACTTCATCATCGTTTTAGCCCTAGTTTTCCCCACCCCGCTTGGCCGGCTGAAGGCCCCTCCCTGCGTGGAGGTAGTTTTGATTGTAACTATCATCTTCCCTTCCCCACGATCCCCCCCTTGCATGGGGTGTAGTGTTGTAATAGCTTAAACAGGTCAAGCTACCCCGACGCGGAGTGTGGGGAACCCACGCTTCCCCGCTCGCCCTCGTCTCCGAGCGGGTCCGGTTTCTTCAAACCGGTCGAGTAAGTGCTCCAAACTTTGCTCTAATTTGTGCTTGTTCTTTCAATATTAGTTCATAAACTCCGCTGGCCGTGAATGAGAGCCCGATCCTTAAGCTCTTGTGCTATAAGTGATCACCATGGGAAAAGAGAGAAACCGGTGCCTTTGGCACTTGGTCGGCCCAATTGTCTTGGGCTTCCACATCCATTGGGAATCAAGTCTTGGCCTTGCTGGCCCTCTACCAGTAAGGGCCCAACCCCTCAACCTCACCTTGGCATTGCCAAGTTACCCCGGGCTTGGGTGAGCGACGAGAGAGCGGCGGCCCAAATTGGCCCATTTAGATTGCGAATGTGCTTGCTTGCTTAAGTCCAAGGTCGTGTCACATCAATTAGTATCAGAGCAAGTTCTAGACTTGTCTCTACTAAGTCTTGTCCTAGGGCCATTGCATGCATCACCCTTGTCCACTATCATGACTACCTCATACATGGCATATTCGCCACTCTTAGGCCCATTAGCAGCCTTTGTGTTTGATGGATCCCGCCCTAGCATATATCTAGAATGGGAGAAGTCCATAGACCAACACTTTGGGAGGTTTACCCTGTCAGGGCTTGTCCAAGTCAACTATCCCAAGAGTTTACTTTGGCGCCAAGCTAGGAAAGAATGGGAGAACATTGTAGGTTTGAGAGAAGCCAAAGGGGAAGCACCCATTGAATCTTGGGATGAAATGAGGGCCGATCTTAGAAAGATCTACGCACCCCAACCCAAACCTCTTCATCAAACCGATCTTTCACCCCCGAACCCAACTCCCACCCATGAACTTCCCCGACCAAGCCCAACCCAAGTCCACCCATGTTCACCACCCCGAGAGTACCATGCACTGACCATTATCACTCCACCCACTATAGACTATCCTACCCCATTATCCTTGGAAGTTGTGGCCCACACTCCTACCCAAGTGGAGATGGATGCCAATCCGGATTCACCTCCCACCATAGAGAACATCCTAGACCCCCCACTTCCACCCACCTCTCCTAGTTCGGGTCCTCATGAGCCGCACACCCTAACCATGAAAGAGTCCATACTCCAATGGCTTAAGCAAGGCCCCACCATTCCTAGCTCACCACCTTATCTCTCACCCTTGGCATATCAAGTCCAAATTATGCCCACCCGGTCTTCCCATGTCACACTTCAAACCTCCTACTTTGTGGAAGGCTTAGGGGACCTAGTGGACTGTTTACAATGGCAAGTTTACCTGACCAATATGCTAGCCATAGGACCATTAGAGTCTAGCCCCATCTACTCTAGTGGACCCTTCCTAGCTTACCCCGCCACTGGTTCCATCACCTCCATCTACACTAGTGGCCATTATACGAGTGAAATCCTCCTCTTTCTCCCCAAGGATGAGAAACCAATCTTGGCCCACTTCCCACCCATCAAGATTCCAATTGCTTTAATTGGCCAACCCACTAGAGACCTTGGCCCAATTATCTTGGAGGAGGATGACTCACCGTTTGGGTACCTTGAAGACATAGAATGCCACCCTCTAGGAAGACCTTTCCACTACCCCTTTGATCCCTTCCTATGGGAGCCTAGACCCCTATGTGACCCAACCACCTTATCCACCACCCACCTTTCCCTAACCCAACCCACCATGTTTGACCCAATCCACCCCATCCTAGACCCGGGTTACACCTTGGGAGCCATGACCTTGGGCTACATATCCCTAGGTAATAAGGTTGTGCTCCACCCTATGATGACCACCTTCTTAGATCCATTCGATTCTTTCCAATGGGAGTTCAAAGGTTGTCCCACACCTATACACATGGAAGTCACCCTTGGGAAAAATATGCATGTGTCTAGGCTTACCACACCACTTGGCATGAACACTATGTTGGATCCATTCATTCATATCACTCACATGTCAAGTAAAAAGTATGAGTGGTCCATGTTCGGATGTAATGGTCCACCTTCATTCATCATGGGTCTTAAGCATGTCAAAGGCATCTACGGATGTCCGGGTCCCCCGATATTTATCACCACTTTGCATGATAGGGCCACCTACGGGTGCCCCGGCCCACCTAGGCTGACCAAAGTCTACACTACATCATTACATGATAGGTCTACTTTTGGTTGCCCAGGTCCACCCATCACCCCTAGAATGTCTACATTCACAACATTGCACAAAGAGATCCGCAAGCACATTAGCAAGAAGAATGTGACTTATAAAAGGCGAGCCGACTCTCATCGACGTCACCAGAATTCCATGAGGGTGACTTTGTGATGGTAAGGACGGAGAGGCTCTCCCCGGGAGCCATCTCCAAACTGAGGCCACGTGGGGCTGGTCCCTTCCAGGTCCTGAGGCGCATTGGTGCAAATGCCTATGAGTTAGATCTCCCCGAGGAATATGGGGTAAGTCCCACATTCAGTGTCGTCGACCTAGTGCCATACAAGGGACCCACGGTGGTACCTAGTGAGGATATTGAGCCTATTCCCTCCGTTGAGAGAGCACCTACCCGTGAGGAGAGTACACCAGCCAAGAGAGCCCAGCGTGAGCGCATTGAACGAATATTGGATGAACAGATCACTACCATCAGGAGCAAGGTATATGAGCGCTATCTCGGCAGGTGGATGGATCGGTCCCGTTCGGAAGACTTGAGGGCAGTACCACTTCTACACCCTCCAAAGAGGGAAGGACACTTACTCGACGGAGTCGAGTTCTCCGCATCCCGGGAGTATGATGGGGACATCACCTCCCATGCCCATGTTCACAGCTCGTCTCCTCGCCCCGGTTGCATCCGGCATGGTCTAGTTATTTAATTTTGAGTCCTATGTAATTTTTATTTGAGTCATTTGATGTATTTTCCCTTTTATTTGAGTCATGTTCCTAGGTCTTGTGTTTATTTCCCTAAGTTTGAGTGTCATTAGGTTGTCTAGTTAGCTATTGGGCCCAATTCATTAGGCTTGGCCCAAGTGCTCCCCCCTACCCCCTCGGTTATTTGTCATTGAGTCTTTTATCTGAGACTTATTGCAAAATGTGGGTTGCCTATATATAGGACCCCATTCCCCCCCATTTCAACTTAATGAATCAATGAATGAAAAACTTGCCATTTTGAGAGTTCAAGCATCTTATCTAGTGGAGAGATTCCATTATTTGGGTGAGAAACCCTAGGGGAGAGATTCCCCACCCATCCCTCTCTTAATTTCTCTCTTTCACTCCCCTCTCTCTCCTTCACACCAAATTTAGAAATTCTTCTCTCTCCTCCCCTCCAAACCACCTCCACTCTCCCACCTACCCCATTAAAGGCCACTCCCCTTCCCCACACATCCCATTACTCCACCCCCTAGTCCCAAGAGAGCTTCCACCAATCCTAGCTCCACCCCCAACCCCCAACTACCCCACCCACTTTCCCAAGCACCCTTTCCACTACCCCAAGCACCCATTCCCTTCCCCAACACAAGCCCTCCCATCCCCAAGACCACCATTGAATACCCTTCATTAAGCAAAATTCAAACTCACCTTCCCTCCACTCACTTGTGCCCCCCTCACCTTCTCCTCTCCCCCACCCTCCCAAATTCGTAGCTCCTCCTCCCACCACCTGTTAGACCCCCTTCCAGACCCCATTCTTCCCTTCCCCCACCTTAGAACACCCCCTCCTATACCCCCTCATAGCCCAAGCTTTCCCCACACTCATCCACCCGCATTTCCCCTCCCATATACCCCATTCCCCCCATCATCTTCAACCTACAGCTCTCAACCGAAGATCTACAGAAGAGCAGCAGCTTGCAGAGGTGACCACGGCTTCCTCCGACGTTTCTGAAGGATCAAGAGGTATCGTTGGAAGCGTCTCCCAGTCTTCTTCGCAACGGTGGTGGTTTCATCCTCATCCAAGCTGTGTACTGCCCGGGAGCTTCGTTCTCCCACAACTGTGCAGAGCTGCCCCTACTGAGTACCAGAACCGGATTAGAAGCTCTGCCACGACGAACCTCAGAGGAATCAGCCCAAGAGCTCTTCTGCAAAGTTCTTCTTCCTCCTGTCTACTTTCAGAATCACGAAGCGTAGTTCTGTTCGGCATCCTATGGCAGGAGTTATCCTTTTTCTCCCTCAGCTACGCGGCCCTGCTGCCCACAGTCTGCTTTGACCAGTCGCCATTGTTGTGCATCCCCTGATCTTCTCCGACATCAGTTGGCTTCTCCGTCAGTTTTTCTACGAAGAGAACTCGTCCAAGATTTCAACAACTCTGACGGTGCTCGATTCCGAGTTCGGGAGCTGTCGGGGCATCCTCTGCAACCAGCGGTTGGAAACCAGGGGCTAGCTCTATAGAGATGCTGATCCGAAGAGAAAGATTCACCAAGACAAACCCCGGAAGAATCAGGCCACGAGCTCTTCTACAAAGTTCTTTCCCTTCCTGTCTACTTTTGGAATCAAGAAGCAGAACTCCGTTCGGCATCCAACAGCAGAAGTTACGAATTTTCTTCCTCAGGCGTGCGACTCTGCTTCCCACAGTCTGCACTGACTTCCACTCACTGTTCTGGGTCCCCTAATCTTCTCCGGCATCTTTCAGCCTTCCTGTCAGTTCTGTTGCAAAGAAGACTTTTCCACGGTTCCAGCGGCTCTGGCGGCACCTGATTCGGAGTTCGGGAGTGGCCGAGGAAACCTCTTCTTCCTGCTGTTAGTAACCAGTTGCTGTCAGTCCGAGAATCAGCGTCCCTGTTCGAGCTCCTGCCCAGGCCAGCAGCGACCCCAGAAGAATTCGGAAAAATTCAGAGGCACTCCAGTTCTAGTAACAAAGATTTTTCCACTGGTCTCGCCCTCGGAAAAATTCCTGATCACGTTCTGTAGCCACAGTACCGACTGTCTGTCCACAATTGCCGAGAGAAGGCAGATTCAGCATATTCACTTCATCATCATTTTAGCCCTAGTTTTCCCCACCCCGCTTGGCCGGCTGAAGGCCCCTCCCTGCGTGGAGGTAGTTTTGATTGTAACTATCATCTTCCCTTCCCCACGATCCCCCCCTTGCATGGGGTGTAGTGTTGTAATAGCTTAAACAGGTCAAGCTACCCCGGCGCGGAGTGTGGGGAACCCACGCTTCCCCGCTCGCCCTCGTCTCCGAGCGGGACCGGTTTCTTCAAACCGGTCGAGTAAGTGCTCCAAACTTTGCTCTAATTTGTGCTTGTTCTTTCAATATTAGTTCATAAACTCCGCTGGCCGTGAATGAGAGCCCGATCCTTAAGCTCTTGTGCTATAAGTGATCACCGTGGGAAAAGAGAGAAACCGGTGCCTTTGGCACTTAGTCGGCCCCATTGTCTTGGGCTTCCACATCCATTGGGAATCAAGTCTTGGCCTTGCTGGCCTGCTACCAGCAAGGGCCCAACCCCTCAACCTCACCTTGGCATTGCCAAGTTACCCCGGGCTTGGGTGAGCGACGAGAGAGCGGCGGCCCAAATTGGCCCATTTAGATTGCGAATGTGCTTGCTTGCTTAAGTCCAAGGTCGTGTCACATCAGGGAGGAGAGAGATATCTGGTCGACCTAGAGAGAGAGAGTGGAGAGGAGAGAGAAAGGGTCGCCCCCTTTAGAGAAAGAGAGAAGAGGTGAGAGAGAGAGAGCTAGAGAGAGAGAGAGGTGCACTAATGCTCAAAATTCATTCAAACTTTCATTACTAAACTCAAGTGGAGTTGGGGTCCTATTTATAGGAATCCCAACATTTACAAAAAGTCCCTGGAGAAAGTGCTAAAAGTAAATAAGCAAGGGGTTGGGGAAGTAAGAGGGCACCCATGGGCCAGGCCCATTTAATTGGGCCCATATGACCCCCTAGCCTAACAAACATAGGTAAATAGCATGATGACCTAGGGACATGACTCAAAACAAAGGGGAAATTACATCAAAATGACTCAAGAAAGATATAAAAATACATAGCTGAACTTAGGAAATCAAGCTGAACATAATGGCAATCATCCGGACCCGTGGAGAAGTGGGAAGTGGTAAGCGATGTCCCCATCATACTCCCGGGGTGTAGAGAACTCGACTCTGTCGAGTAAAGATCCATCGTATGCGGAGGAAGCCACAGCGAGGTTGCTCTCAAGTCCACCAAAGGTAGCCGGTCCTTTCCACCAAGCGAGGTAGTGCCCATCCCTTTGCTCCAGATGGCCGTAACCTGTTCATTCAATATCCGCTCCAATTGCTCACGTTGGCCCCTCTGGGTTGGTGGAACTCTCTTATGGGTGGTGACTCTCTCAAGAAGTGGAACAGGCTCAATATTCTCACTAGGTGTCACCGTGGGACCCCTGTATGGCACCAAGTCAGCCACATTGAATGTGGGACTTACTCCGTACTCCTCGGGGAGGTCCAACACGTAAGCATTTCTGCCGATCCTCCTCAGAACCTGGAAGGGGCCTGATCCACGTGACCTCAGTTTTGAGACATTCCCAGGGAAAGGTCTCTCAGTTCTCACCATCACAAAGTCACCCACGCGAAACTCTTGGTGGCGTCGGTGGGAATCGGCCGATTTCTTATACACCTTATTGCTTTTGTTGGTGTGTTTGCGGATGTTACCATGCAGAGTTGTGAATGATCCTTTAGCGATGAAGGGAGGGCCCGAACAACCAAATGTGGACCTAACATGCAATGGTGCCACGTGGACTTTGATGAACCTACGAGGACCGGGACATCCACTAGTGGCCCTATCATACCTAGTCTTCATAACAATGGTGGGAGGGGCCTGATATCTGTAGGAGAACCTATTACATAAGGTGGTGATGAATGCCGGGGGACCTGGACACCCGTAGATGCTCCTAACGTGCATATGATCAATGATGAATGAGGGAGGACCAGCACATCCAAATGTGAGCCAGTCATGCATTGGGCTAAAAGTGTGCGTTACATGTATGACATGACTATGCTTAGTAGCCCTACCAAATGATGCACAATGTAGTGGCACATGTATTTTCATCCAAATGGTTCCTCCTATGCATATGGCTTGGTGTGGGAGTTTCCACTCATAGGGGTCAAAGGGGTCATAAAAAATGGAGTGGGTTTGGTCTAATAAGGTCGGTTGGGGTGGGAAAAGGTTGGCGGTGAGTAAGGTGGGTGGGTATGGGAAGGGATCGAAGGGGTCATGGTAAGGGTCACCTAAGGAGAGGAACTCTAGGTCCTTTTGGTCCTCATAACCATTGGATGGCGGACTCTCCTCCCCAGGTAATATGATCGGGCCAAAGTTTTTGGTGGGATGGTCGGCCATGAATGGAGGAGTAGATGTTCTACCCGAGACAAGCAACTCTAGTTTGTGAATAGCATCGGGCTCATCGGGTGTAGGGAGGAGTAAGAGAAGGTCACTAGAGTAGCAACCCACGGTGTAAATGGAGGAGATTGATCCGACACATGGGTGTAGGAGGTCAAGGCTCCTAGGTCGATCGGTCATTGTAGACATCATGCCAGTTAGCTCCATTTGCCAAACTATACTCTTAAGAAGATCCCCTAATGTTTCCACTTGATAGGATGATTGGATTGTGGTGTGATAGGTGGATAAGGGTACAATGGGAAGGTTTTGCTCCATGGGTGGGTAAACATAGGACACGATGGGGTGAAGTGGTCTCTCCTTTAGCCATCTAGCTAGGGGCCCTTCTATGATTACGGTGCTACTTGTGACGGCTTGTGGCTCTTGGGGGTCCAAGCTATGTGAAGAGGACATTTGTGATTCTTCCTCACCATAGATATGAACTTGGGTGTCCTCAAGGATGGGGATGGGTTCCGGACTAGCATCTACTCCCATGTGGATGGTTGTGGTCTCCTCTCTCAAGGGAATGGGAAGGTCTATTGGGGGTGGGGTGATGATGGTTGGTGCATGATGTACCCGGGGTGGTGAGTGAGGCCGGACTTGGGTTGGGGTTGGGAGTGGAAGTAGCGGGGGACTAGGTTTGGGTAGGATAGGAGTTGGAAGTGGAAGGTGGGTTGGGTGAGTAACTTTGGATTGGGGAATGGTGGCTGTCACGGGCCTAGGTGGAGGGGTGGACATGGGGTCCACGTGGGTTTAAGTGGTGAGGGTGGAGTGAGCCATGATGCTTCTTCCACCTGGGAGGGGAACTTCTCGGCCTAACCCATGACACTGTGATTCATATTCCTCTTCCCAATCTAGTGGAGCCTCATAGTCTTCGGTTACCTCTTTAAGTTCCTTTTGGAAAGGGGTGGAAGGAGGATTTTTGGAAGTTTGTGGGGTGTGGGTTTGATGGAGAATTTTGGGTTGGGTGGTGGGGAAAGGAGGAGTGGGAGTGCTCCTCGGGTTATGGTTCTCAGGGTAGGAGTGGGAAGGTTGGGGAGTGAAGATCTTCTTGATCTCAATCCTTATCTCTTCCAATAAATCTAGGGGTCCTTTGGGTGGTGGGGTTTGGGTCCTAATAGAGGTTTTGGGTTGACGGGGAGGGAAAGGGGGAGTGGGAGTGCTCATTGGGCTATGGGTGCTTGAGTTGGAAGAGTGGGAAGGTTTTGGAATGAAGATCTTCCTAAGTTCTACCTTCATCTCTTCCCATGAGTGAATGGGCTCTTGTCTCTCAATCCCCCTTCGAATCTCAAGCTTTCTCCATTCTGTCTCGCCGAAGGGACCAAGGGTCATCTTGGCGATGCGCACTTTTCTTTCCTCGGTCATGTAGTAGTGGTGGAAGTATCTATCCATGGAGGTCTCCCATTTCCTATATGTGTGAGGGTTTCGGGACCCATCGAAGCGGGGCAACTCCGGCCCGATAATGAAGTAGTCATCGGGGTGCCTGGTGAGGTACATGGTTTGGATGCTCGGATGACCTCAATGCAATGTGCCCTAGGACAAGACTTAGTAGAGACAAGTCTAGAACTTGCTCTGATACCAACTGATGTGAAACGACGATGGGGTATGCAGCAAGCAAACAGAAACTTAGGACCTATTCCGCAATCACAACCACATAGCAATTCAGTTGGCAGATCGGGCCAATTCGCCGTCGCACACACACGAGCCCGGGGTGACTAAATGATGCTAAGGGGAGGTGATGGATCAAGACCCTTGCTGGTAGGGTGCCAGCAAGGCTAGGGTTGCCCTCCCGAAGGTACGAAGCCCACAATTAAGGGGCTGGCCGGGTGCCTCTTGGAGCACTAGGTCCCTCCCTCACACACTCCACGGTGACCGCTCGTAAGTGGAGTACGTGGGGTCGGACACTCTCTCGCTTGCTCAACGGAGCGAATTCTACAGATATTAAATGAACAAGCACCAGAAGAAAATGGAGCAAAGGTCAGAGCTCACCTGGTTGGTTTGAAGAAACCAACCCCGTTCGGAGACGAGGGCGAGCGGGGAAGTGTGGGTTCCCCGCGCACTATGCCGGTGTAGCTTGATCCCTGTTTAATAATAACATTCACTACGCCTCACGCAGGAGGGTGGACTTGGGGTGGGGATGATTTGTATTACATGCAAACACTACCTCCACGCAGGGAGGGGCGGTGAGCCGGCCAGGCGGGGAGGGGTGATTTGCCGAAAAGCGGGCGGAGAAGCCGCCGCTGAGTCTACCGGCTGTCTGCGATGGCTGACTGACAGTTGATGTCAAGGTCGTAGATCTCGTTCTGGAATTTTACTGATGTCGAGACCAGCGGCGAACGTGTTGTAACTGGAACGGGGATGCCTCAGAATTTTTCTGAATTCTTATGAAGAAGGTGCTGGTCCGGGAAGAGCTTCGAACAGAGTGACTGAATCTGGACGCAGCAGCTTCCTGTTTCTGACAGCAACTTGCAGAGGTTTCCCCGACCGCTCCCGGACTCCAAATCATGAACCGCCAGAGTTTCTGGAACCGTGGACAAGCCCTCTTCGCAGAAAAACTGACGGGGAAGCCGTCTGATGCCGGAGTGGACGGGGAGATGCCGAAGAGTGGAGGTTGGTCGCTGCAGACTGTGGGAGGCAGACCCGACCAGCCGAGGCAGAAAAATGAGAACTCTGGCCTCCGGATGCCGAATGCAATTCTGCTTCTTGCTCCTGGTAGAGGATTGGAGGAGGAAGAAGTTTGTTGAAGGGCTCATGGTCTGAATTTTCTGCTGTTTGGCGTGGTGCAGCGTCGAACCGGGTTCAGGTACTCTGCAGAGGGAGCCCAGTGTAGCCGGGGAAGAATGGGGCACCGCGAACTGTAGCGACGTCGGAATGAGATGATTCCACCTCTCTTTGAAAGAAGACTCGAAGAACTTTCTGTCGATGTAGGCCATGACCCCAGGAGTTCCGAGATGAGGTCGTGGGCGGCACTGCAACAGGCTGCTGATCTGCAGGTCGTGGCTGCACACAAATTGAAGAGAGAATGGGTGGGGGGGTTGTTCCTTTGGTGAAGGGGAAGGGAATGAGGTTGCTTCGGTGGTGGGGAATGGTTGAGAGGTGGCAAGGGGAGGTGAGGGAGGATGGTAGGGGCAGAGCTAGCAGGGGAGAGGGTGGATGTGCAAGAGGTCTAGCTAGGAGGAGGGGTCTAGCTAGGAGGAGGTGGGGGCATAAAATGGCCTAGGGAATGGGGGGGATATTCCTTTGATTTGGGTGGAGGGTTAATGGAGGTGTTTAATGGAAGACTAGGTGATGAGGGCATCTCACGACACTCCCTCTAGCTTTGGTCATCTACACACTCTTGATATGGATTGATCATAGTCTTCACTTGTTATCTTCATTTTCCCAGGTTCATTTTATGTATTTTCCTTTTATTGAGTCCTATCTTATGTATTTTCCTTTATTGAGTCATGTGGTTCTAGTCCATTTCCCTTATTTTGCTTAATTGGGCCTTATTTCCTTAGTTATGGGCCCATAGGATTGAGTCTAGGTTATGCTCGGTCTTTTGTCCTATTGTCAGGGATATTTTGGTCATGTAAAGAGTGGTTGCCTATATATAGGCCCCTTCTCTCCACTTATACTCACTTTTTGGATATTGAAAAAAACCACTTCCATTTACCTCTTAAATCTCTCTCTCTTACTCTCTTTCCCTCACTCTCTCTCTCACTCTCTCTCTCTCCCAAGGGAAGTTCGCCCCCACCCTCTCTCCTCCTCCCCCCCCTCACTTACTCCAACCCCCAACCACCTCCACTACCTCACCCACCTCCATGAAGACCCTCCACTTCCCCAAGCCCCTCATTTACTCCCCTCTCTTTGTCCCAAAGTAAATCCTCCACCTCCCAACACAATCCACCACGTCCCCACACAAACCCCACCCCTCCCAAGGCCAAATTCAAATTTCAACCTTCCCCCCCCCCTGCCCTTGGTCGCCCTAGACCTCTCCCCTTGGCCAAGTTCGCCCCCACCTTCCCTATCACTCACCCTCCCCTTGTGCCCACTCCCCTCCCCACCACCATCCCTAGCAGACCACCCCCATCTCTAGCCCCACTTCGCCCTCCCCACCTCCATCTCTCTAGCCTCTACAGCCCCTCAAACATCTCTCATCTCCCTCCCATAGCCATTAGAACTACCTTACACCTCTTCCTCTCTTGACCATTCCCTTTCCCACCTCTTCTTCGTCTCCTCATTCTCACCCTGTTTTTAGGAAGCAGAACTACAACAACTTGCATAGGAGGCCACGACCATCCCTCAACGACTCAGGAGGCGAGGCCTACATTTCTGGATTCGTCTGCAAGATTAGCTTTCCAGGCGAGGCGGTTTCGTCGGCATCCGAGCTCGGTGCTGTCCGCAACCACCATTCTTCTCCGACTGTGCAGAACTTCTCAGACAAGAAGCCAGAGCGGCAGAGAAGACTCTCCCACGATGAACCTTGAAGGAACCAGCCTTCAGGGTCTTCTACAAAGTTCTTCCTCCCCCTGTCAGCGTCCAGGAACAGAAGGCAGAATCCCGTTCGGCATCCGACAACCAGAGATACCAATTTTCTACCACAACCACGCCGGTCTGCCTCCTCACAGTCTGTCCCAACCACCGTCCACTTCTCTGGACATCCAGCTCATCTCCGACATCAGAAGACTCCCCCGTTTGTTTTTCTGCAAAGTAGACTTGTATACGATTCCAACAAGTCCAGCGGTGCCAGATTTGGAACTCAGGAGCGACCGTGGCCGCTTCTGCAACCTGCTATTTCAGACTGAGCTCGGCCAGAGACCAGAGCTGCATCCATCTTCCAGTCACCGGAACAGTCAGCCCCTAGATCAGAACGTCAACCAAAAAATTTAAGCCGCAGCCCTCTCCGGTTAGAAATCTTTTGGCGCAAGTCTCATCAGATTCTGAGCTCGGTGGATTTATTGGCTGCATCAACATCGACTCCCTGTCCAGAATTACAGAAGCTAGACATAATCGGCGAAGCTCGGAAACTCGGTTTCCTTTGCATCTCTCCCCACCCCGCTTGGCCGGCTGAAGGCCCCTCCCTGCGTGGAGGTAGTTTTGAATGTATTAAGCATAACCCCCACCCCAAGATCACCCCTCCTGCGTGAGGAGTAGTGCTGTACCATTTGCAATTTCAGGTCAAGCTACATCGCCGCGGCGATCGGGTGCATACCCTCGCCTCCCGGCGTGCCCTCGTCTCCGATCGGGATCGGTGTCTTCACACCGATCAGGTGAGCTTCTAATACTATCCTTAGTAGCCTTATTCCTGCTAGTTTAGTATTGCTTTGATTGCTCGTCGGCAGTGAGAAGAGGGCTCGAACTTGCATGCTAGTTTGTTAGTGTCCACCGCGGACCGTGAGTGAGTGCCACCAAGCCCCCGCCTTGCGGGCCAGCCGCCCACAAAGTTCGGTATCCTAGACTCATTTGGGGTCAGCCCTAGCATTGTAAGTCCATTAGAACAATTGGGTCCCGCCCCGGACCTTCATCATTATCTCCCGGACCCACCGAGTGAACGTGTGAATCGGGTGAGCAAAAATCATCATCGTGAGAATCATTGAGCGCTTGTATGCTTGCGGGTCTAAGTCCTAGGGTCATCTCATCATATTTAGTGGTCTTTGGGCTGTGCCACATCAAGTGGTATCAGAGCGGTCATAGGCTTGTCCTTACAAGTCTAGTCTTGGGTCACACTAAGTCTTTCTTAGGTGCATTCGCACACCCTTGCATAGCCCACCCAACCTTGCATGACCACCCATAGTGGAACTCATTATCAAGGCAATCCATCTTCTTCCAATAACACCATGAATCCCAATCCCCAAGGAAATCCCCCTCACAATGAGCATGAGCTTCCCGACCAAATGAGGTTTCTTGTGGACTACATGACCGAAATTATGGGAAGGCTTGACGGTATTACGGCCCGGCTTGAACAACTTGAGAAAAATAGACCTATTCCAAGGGAAGGAGATAGGAGAGATCCCCCTCCACATGTCGAGCCAGCCATAGGAGGACTCAACCTTGACCCCCCTCCCGAACCGGAAAGGGACCCACCCCCTAGAAGGAATGAGAGGCCTCCCCGGGACAACCCGGATGACCAACTAATGAGACTTGTGAAAGTCGATGCTCCCACTTTTGATGGATCTCATCATCCGAGCATCTACTTAGATTGGGAGGCAGCCATGGATCAATATTTTGATTGGTACCCAATGACCGAGGATAGGAAAGTCCGACTTGCAAAGATGCAATTAACCAAACTTGCCAAAACTCATTGGATGAATGTTGAAGCCTTAAGGATAGTTAGGAGGGAAGTTCCAATCACCACATGAGGGGCCATGAAAGACCAACTCAAACTCAAATATGTCCCACCCTCCTACCATCAAAACCTCCTAGATGAATGGCAAGCCTTGACTCAAGAAGGAAAGACCGTTATGGAATACATTGAAAAGTTTGACTACTACCTCCTCAAATGTGGAGTCCAAGAGGACCCCTCCGTCACACTCTCCCGCTTTAGGAATGGGCTTCAATTCCATATCAAAAAGGAACTATTCATGCGTCAAGTAACAACTTTAGAGCAAGCCTACCAAGTAGCTCGGGATGCCGAGAAATTCTCTCGGTACACGTGAATGGTTCCCCCTCGGGGAATGGACCCTAGAGCCATGGCACCTCGGGCCAACCCCCCACCACCCCAAAGAGGTCTCCTTCCTACACCCATGGGAACTCCTCCCACACGGGTCACCCCTCCTAATGCCAATCCACCATTCCGCCCCGCAAGTGGGCCCCTAAACACAACTCCCAATAGGCCCAATTCGACACCCACTCTCCCTCACACTAAGGTGACCCCAAACCATCAAAGTGGGCAGCAATGCTTTAGGTGTTATGGGTATGGACACTTTGCCAATCAATGCCCCACCAAGGGAGCATCAAACTTACTCATAGAGGAGACCAACCCCCAACCCCAAGCTGAATTTGAAGGAGAGATTGAGGTATATGAACCCTCTCTTGAATGGGAGGAGGAGTATGAGAACCACTACATAGAGAGCAACCAAGAACAACCTCCTCCACCCACCGAATCCCACCTCGGGGTGGTTAGATGCACCCTCACTCAAAATCAAGAGCATGACTGGAGAAGAAACACCATATTCCACACCTACATAAGAATAGGGAGCCATATTAGGAAGGTCATATTGGACAATGGAAGTAGTGTGAATGTGGTGTCACCCGACACCGTTAAACTTTTGGGCCTTACCACCTCCCCACATCCCCACCCATATAGGGTAGCATGGATTAATACCACCTCCATGCCCGTTAGTGCCCGTTGCCTTGTCCCAATTACATTCCAATCCTATCAAGGCCAAGTGTGGTGTGATATCCTTCCAATGGAAGTTGGGAGTATCCTTTTAGGACGGCCTTGGATCTACGATGTAGATGCCACCTTCTTAGGAAGAACCAACGCTTGCATCTTCATTCATGAGGGGAAGAAGATCCAACTCAACCCATCTCCACCCCACACTCTACCTAAGAAGGCCTCTCCCTCCCTTGAGGGACCCACTACCTTTCCCCCCATCCCAACACCAACAAACCCCACCCCATCAAGTCCTAGTCCTAGTAACATCAAAGAGCCTACACCTTGTCACTAGGAAAGAGTTTGAGGAAGAAGTCAACCAAGGGGATCAAGTATGTGCCATCGTCATTTGTCTAGGGGAATCCACCCCAACCGATCCACACCCCCTAGAAATTCATCAACTCCTTAAGGACTTCCATGATGTATTTCCCGAGGAGCTTCCGAACAAACTACCACCTATGAGAGATGTGCAACATGCCATCGACCTCGTGCCCAGGGCTACCTTGCCCAACCTCCCACACTACCGACTCAACCCCACCAAGCATGCCGAACTTCGGAGGCAAATTGAAGAACTCATCAAGAAGGGCTTCCTCCGAATTAGCAAAAGCCCTTGTGCCGTCCCGGCTCTTCTTACACCCAAAAAGGATGGGACTTGGCGCATGTGTGTAGATAGCCGAGCCATCAACAAGATAACGGTCAAATATAGGTTCCCCATCCCTCGGCTTGATGACATGCTAGACATGCTAGCGGGAGCCACCATCTTCTCCAAAATTGATCTCAAAAGTGACTACCACCAAGTCCGCATTAGGCCCGGGGACGAGTGGAAAATCGCCTTTAAAACTAAGGACGGTCTCTATGAATGGCTTGTTATGCCTTTCGGCCTTTCTAATGCACCAAGTACCTTCATGCGTCTCATGACCGAGGTCCTCCGGCCCTTCATTGGCATCTTTCTAGTTGTCTACTTTGATGACATCCTCATATATAGCCAATCCAAGGAAGCCCACCTCGATCACCTCAAACAAGTGTGCACCATCCTTAGGAAAGAGAGTCTCTTTGCCAATCCCAGGAAGTGTCATTTCTTGACCAATCAACTAACCTTCCTAGGATTTATTGTCTCATCCCAAGGAGTATCCATGGACCCCGAAAAGGTCCAAGCTATTCTTGAGTGGCCCGAGCCCAAAACCATTCATGACGCCCGAAGCTTCCATGGGCTTGCCACCTTCTATAGGAGATTCATCCGGGGGTTTAGCACTATCACCACTCCTATCACGAATTGCCTCAAGAAAGGCACATTTGTTTGGACTAGGGCAGCCTCCAAAGCCTTCCTAGAGCTTAAAGAGAAAATGACCCAAGCCCCGGTCCTTTGCCTACCCGACTTTTCAAAGGTCTTTGAGGTCACATGTGATGCTTCCGAGGTAGGGATTGGAGGTATCCTTAGCCAAGAGGGTCACCCGGTAGCCTACTTTAGTGAAAAACTTTGTGAGGCTAGGACGAGATACTCCACATATGACAAAGAGCTTTATGCCATGGTTCAATCCCTCCGGCACTGGAGGCACTATCTCCTACCCAAAGAATTTGTGATCTTCTTGGACCATGAGGCTTTGAAATATCTCAACACTCAACAAAAGCTCAATGCCCGCCATGCCCGATGGGTAGAATACATTCAAGCCTACACCTTTGTCCTCAAGTATAAGATGGGTAGTAAGAACCGCGCCGCCGATGCACTAAGTAGGCGGGTAGCCTTACTCTCCACCGTCCAAGTGGAGGTAACCGGATTTGAGAGAATCAAAGGGGAATACCCACATTGCCCCGACTTTGGGACTCACTACAACACCCTTTCCACCTAGCCACTCAAGGAGTATAAGGGGTTCATACTTCAAGATGGATATCTGTTCAAAGGGAATAGGCTTTGCATACCTAGGACTTCACTTAGGGACTTCCTAGTTTGGGAGTTACATAGTGGTGGCCTAGCTGGTCACTTTGGGGTCCACAAAACCATAGAGTTGGTTGAGAGGTAATTCCACTGGCCCAGTCTCAAGAAGGATGCGGCCCACATTGTGGGACAATGCCGCATATGTGCATCCGCCAAGTAAGTAAGACAAAACACCGGGCTTTACACACCACTACCCATACCCGACCAACCATGGGAGGATTCGAGCATGGATTTCATTATTGGCCTACCAAAGACCTTGCGCAAACATGATTCCATCTTTGTAGTGGTTGACAGGTTCTCAAAGATGGCCCACTTTATCCCCTGCTCCAAGACCTCTGATGCCTCTAGGATCGCCCGATTATTCTTTGATGAGGTAGTCCGACTCCATGGGTTACCTAAGACTATTGTGTCCGATAGAGATGTGAAGTTCACTAGTTATTTTTGGAAGACTCTATGGCACTTGATGGGGACCCTCCTCAAATTCTCCACTGCCTATCATCCTCAAACCGATGGCCAAACTGAGGTCGTCAACCGAAGCCTTGGGAACTTGCTCCGATGCCTTGTAGGGGATCACCCTGGGAATTGGGATCTCCTCTTATCTCAAGCTGAGTTTGCCTACAATGATTCTGTCAATAGGTCCATAGGTAAGAGTCCATTTGAGGTAGTACATGGTTTTAGGCCTAGAAAGCCCTCGGATCTCATTCCCCTTCCCCCACATGCTAGAGTGTCAGTCTCAGCTGAGTCCTTTGCACAGCATATCAAAGAGTTGCATGATGACATCCGCAAGCATATAGGTAAAAGTAATGAGGCTTACAAAAGACGGGCCGATGCTCACCGGCGCCACTGTGAATTCCAAGTGGGGGACCCGGTGATGGTGAGGACGGAGCGGCTCCTTCCCGGGCCTGCCTCCAAGTTGAGGGCACGAGGGTCGGGACCCTTTTGAGTTCTACGATGACTTGGCAGCAATGCTTATGAGCTTGACCTACCAGAGAGCTATGGGGTACACCCTACCTTCAACGTGGCGGACCTGGTACCCTACAAAGGCCCCGCGGTGGAACCTAGTGAGGAGCTTGAGCCTTTACCCCCCCTTATGAGAGACACCCCCGGAGGGACTCCACTTTCTAGCTTGAGAGACCGACAAGAGCAGGTAGAGGCAATACTGGATGAGCAGAGTATCATTACAAGGCACAAGGTGTATCAGCGCTATCTGGTTAGGTGGAAGAACCATCCCCCGACCGAGGATGCATGGGTGAGTCGGGAGGATTTGATGCGCCTGGACCCCGACATGATGGAGCAGTACGACAGTCAGGCAGACCCATACTCGACAGGGTCGAGTTCTCCCCACCCCGAGGGATTTGATGAGGGCATCTCGCGACACTCCATCTAGCTTTGGTCATCTACACACTCTTGATATGGATTGATCATGGTCTCCACTTGTTATCTTCATTTTCCCAGGTTCATTTTATGTATTTTCCTTTTATTGAGTCCTATCTTATGTATTTTTCTTTATTGAGTCATGTGGTTCTAGTCCATTTCCCTTATTTTGCTTAATTGGGCCTTATTTCCTTAGTTATGGGCCCATAGGATTGAGTGTAGGTTATGCTCGGTCTTTTATCCTATTGTCAGGGACATTTTGGTCATGTAAAGAGTGGTTGCCTATATATAGGCCCCATCCCTCCACTTGTACTCACTTTTTGGATATTGAAAAAAACCACTTCCTTTTACCTCTTAAATCTCTCTCTCTTACTCTCTTTCCCTCACTCTCTCTCTCACTCTCTCTCTCTCCCAAGGGAAGTTCGCCCCCACCCTCTCTCCTCCTCCCCCCCCTCACTTACTCCAACCCCCAACCACCTCCACTACCTCACCCACCTCCATTAAGACCCTCCACTTCCCCAAGCCCCTCATTTACACCCCTCTCTTTGTCCCAAAGCAAATCCTCCACCTCCCAACACAATCCACCACTTCCCCACACAAACCCAACCCCTCCCAAGGCCAAATTCGAATTTCAACCTTCCCCCCTGCCCTTGGTCGCCCTAGACCTCTCCCCTTGGCCAAGTTCGCCCCCACCGTCCCTATCACTCACCCTCCCCTTGTGCCCACTCCCCTCCCCACCACCATCCCTAGCAGACCACCCCCATCTCTAGCCCCACTTCGCTCTCCCCACCTCCATCTCTCTAGCCTCTACAGCCCCTCAAACACCTCTCATCTGCCTCCCATAGCCATTAGAACTACCTTACACCTCTTCCTCTCTTGACCATTCCCTTTCCCACCTCTTCTTCGTCTCCTCATTCTCACCCTGTTTCAGGAAGCAGAACTACAACAACTTGCAGAGGAGGCCACGACCATCCCTCAACGACTCAGGAGGCGAGGCCTACATTTCTGGATTCGTCTGAAAGATTAGCTTTCCAGGCGAGGCGGTTTCGTCGGCATCCGAGCTCGGTGCTGTCCGCAACCACCATTCTTCTCCGACTGTGCAGAACTTCTCAGACCAGAAGCCAGAGCGGCAGAGAAGACTCTCCCACGACAAACCTTGAAGGAACCAGCCTTCAGGGTCTTCTACAAAGTTCTTCCTCCCCCTGTCAGCGTCCAGGAACAGAAGGCGGAATCCCGTTCGGTGTCCGACAACCAGAGATACCAATTTTCTACCACAACCACGCCGGTCTGCCTCCTCACAGTCTGTCCCGACCACCGTCCACTTCTCTGGACATCCAGCTCATCTCCGACATCAGAAGACTCCCCCGTTTGTTTTTCTGCAAAGTAACTCATATACGATTCCAACGAGTCCAGTGGTGCTAGATTTGGAACTCAGGAACGACCGTGGCCGCTTCTGCAACCTGCTGTTTTCGACTGAGCTCGGCCAGAGACCAGAGCTGCATCCATCTTCCAGTCACCAGAACAGTCAGCCCCCAGATCAGAACATCAACCAAAAAATTCAAGCCGCACCCCTCTCCGGTTAGCAATCTTTTGGCGCAAGTCTCATCAGATTCTGAGCTCGGAGGATTTATTGTCTGCATCAACATCGACTCCCTGTCCAGAATTATAGAAGCTAGACAGAATCGGCGAAGCTCGGAAACTCGGTTTCCTTTGCATCTCTCCCCACCCCGCTTGGCCGGCTGAAGGCCCCTCCCTGCGTGGAGGTAGTTTTGAATGTATTAAGCATAACCCCCACCCCAAGATCACCCCTCCTGCGTGAGGAGTAGTGCTGTACCGTTTGCAATTTCAGGTCAAGCTACATCGCCGCGGCGATCGGGTGCATACCCTCGCCTCCCGGCGCGCCCTCGTCTCCGATCGGGATCGGTGTCTTCACACCGATCAGGTGAGCTTCTGATACTATCCTTAGTAGCCTTATTCCTGCTAGTTTAGTATTGCTTTGATTGCTCGTCGGCGGTGAGAAGAGGGCTCGAACTTGCATGCTAGTTTGTTAGTGTCCACCGCGGACCGTGAGTGAGTGCCACCAAGCCCCCGCCTTGCGGGCCAGCCGCCCACAAAGTTGGGTATCCTAGACTCATTTGGGGTCAGCCCTAGCATTGTAAGTCCATTAGAACAATTGGGTCCCACCCCGGACCTTCATCAATATCTCCTGGACCCACCGAGTGAACGTGTGAATCGGGTGAGCAAAAATCATCATCGTGAGAATCATTGAGCGCTTGTATGCTTGCGGGTCTAAGTCCTAGGGTCATCTCATCATATTTAGTGGTCTTTGGGCTGTGCCACATCACTAGGGAAGGGGAGGAGTTGCCTTGGGGAGGGGAAGAGTTGCTTGGGAAGTGGGGATTCCTCTTGGGAAGATGGAAGGTTGTATAGGGAAGGGGGAGGGTTGCTTGGGGAGTGGTGGGAGTAAATGGGGGTTAGTGGCCTTGGGAAGGTGAAAGGGTGGGGAGGGCTGATGTGGAGGATGAGGTGGCAGGGGGAGGAGAGAGAGATCTGGTCGACCTAGAGAGAGAGGGGAGAGGAGAGAGAAAGGGTCGCCCCCTTTAGAGAAAGAGAGAAGAGGAGAGAGAGAGAGAGCTAGAGAGAGAGAGAGGTGCACTAATGCTCAAAATTCATTCAAACTTTTATTACTGAACTCAAGTGGAGTTGGGGTCCTATTTATAGGAAACCTAACATTTACAAAAAGTTCCTGGAGAAAGTGCTAAAAGCAAATAAGCAAGGGGTTGGGGAAGGAAGAGGGCGCCCATGGGCCAGGCCCATTTAATTGGGCCCATATGACCCCCTAGCCTAACAAACATATGTAAATAGCATGATGACCTAGGGACATGACTCAAAACAAAGGGGAAATTACAACAAAATGACTCAAGAAAGATATAAAAATACATAGCTGAACTTAGGAAATCAAGCTGAACATAATGGCAATCATCCGGACCCGTGGAGAAGTGCGAAGTGGTAAGCGATGTCCCCATCACCATACCCCTTCGCTCGGTGGGGGATCGACACCTTGGGGCCATTACCTACGGCTCACACTCAAAAGAAGTTCATCATCGTCGCCATCGACTACTTCACCAAGTGGATCGAGGCTGAGGCCACTGTGACAACCCAAGATCTGGATACCGGGAAGAACCTGATACCATTCGAATCCTGGCCCGCCGCCCACGAACCGGGAGGGCTCGAAAAGGCTAAAAGGAGTGTGGAGGTACAAAGAAATAGGAAATAAGGCAAGACAATTCAACAATTAACAGAAATAAAAAAAAACTACTACAACAGAGTCCAGTCCAACAGAAAGTATAGTCTAAAATAGTAAAACGTACCACATGCCAAGTGAACACTCGACTCGGCGAGCTGGTAACTGAGAACCTCCGAATAGCACCCTCGAACCTCGAGGAAGAACCACCACACCTGAAAAGTAGGGATGAGTCTCCAAACGGAGACTCAACAGGGGTACCACGGAACCCCAACCGGAAACAACGGTGGTAGCGGAAAGGAAAGCTACAACTACAGTAGGAACGGCGAACCAGTGGCCGGTCAAAACTCGACACTACAGCTACTCCTACTGTACCAGGAAAACACACCCCGATTTCACGGTCGGGGGCTACTGAACCACACTAGTACTACTTACCGAAGTAAAAACCCACGGCAACCCCGCCGTAGAGGCCTGTCTCCCAGGACACGGCCAACCTGGACACGCTGTCCAATGTGCAACCCCGACCACCCAGTCACGGACACCGCACTAACAAGACGCAACCTCGGTAAAGCTACGAGCACCCTTGATGTGACACCACCTTGGGGGTGTTAGCCACTCGACTGATGCCCTTGGACCTACAACCCGCAACCATGCAATTTTGACGGCGGACTCACTCGAGCGGACTCACCCACTTGGCGCACACTAGGGCCCGTAGGCAACCCGGTGATGGTGGTAAGGGTCCGGGATGGGACCTCACTACTTTGAGGGTTGGCTAGCCTAAGATTGAACCCCTAAGGGCCCTGGGATGTCCACTCTTGGGGGCGGCCAGCATGCCAAGGGCGTGGGGTATAGTATCTCTCTCACAACTCACCCGGGGTAGCATGCAATTGATGTAAATTTGGGACCGGGCACTCTCTCACTGTCCGACGGAGCTAAGAGGAAATACTAATTAAGCAAGATAAGTCAGCAAAGAGAGGGGGGAAGGAGCTCACCTGATCAGTGTGAATACGTCGATCCCAGCCGGAGACGATGATGAGCGGGGAGGCGTGGGCATGCACCCGCACGCCGCGTCGGTGTAGCTTCGGATGGCGACCTGCTAATACATGCACTACGCCCCTTACAAGGGGGTTGGACTAGGGGTGGGGGAGTAGAATTACAACCAAAATGTACCTCCACGTAGGGAGGGGCGCTCAGCCGGCCAGGCGGGGAGGGGAAAAGCCGAGCTAGGAACTAATTGGAAGGCGGTTGCCGGTTCTGTCCGCTCTCTATAATAGGGGACAGGCAGTCGATGTCGACGCCGCTGCGGCCACTCCCGGACTCTGTTTGCTACGAAACAAGTGGAAAAACCTCCTGGGTTGGCCCAGGAGGACGTCATATTTTTGGGAGGACTTATGGTTGCTGGTTTTGGTCGGGGCAGGGCCGAGAGCAGGGTCTCTATTCTCTGATTCTGACAGCTACGGTACCACTACAGCAGGAAGACGAGGTCAGAACGGGTGCTCCTGATCTCTGATTCAGATGAGGCTGAAGTACGTTGCTTGATTTGTTGTCGAGTCATCTTCGAACGGAGACCAACGGGGATGCCGGAGGAGGCCGGAGTAGATAGAGACAGCCCGAACAGTGATCGGGTGTCTGCTCAGTCCCAGAGTGGACAGAACAGCACACCTGAGGGAGAAAATTGATAACTCTTAGCTCCGGATGCCGAACGGGATGCCGCTTCTTGTTCCTAGAAGTAGACTCATCGTAGATGATCTCAGCCAAGCCCTGCTACCAGATACTCAAGAGGATGGCCGTGGTCGAACTTGATCTGGAGCTTTGGTTCTCTGCCTGAGTTGTTCTGCATAGTGAAGGAAGAATCGCTCTCACGGGCATCTCGGTGCTTGGACGAAGACGAAACCATCTCGGCTGCGAAGCTGACTAGACGACGATTCCAACGGTATATGGTACGCCTCCTGAAGCTTCTTGGTGATGACGTGACAGTCTCAGAAAGTTGCTGGTACTCTGCTGCCTGCGAGCTGGGAATAGGCTGATGGTGTAGGGTTGTGTGTATGAGGGTGGGATGGCCAAGGGAAGCAATGGGAAATGGGGAGGGCGACCATGGTAGGAAGGGGGTGTTGGGGAGGGGTGAGGGGCAGCCAGCAAGGGAGGGAGATTTAAATTTGGCCTAAGGTTTGAGCCCCTTCAGCCTTGGGGAGATGGAGGGTGCTTGGGAAAGGGTTGTGGGTGGTTAGGGCTTGGAGGGTGGCTTGGAGATTGGTGGGTTCAACCTTGGGGGTTGGGGAGACTTGAATGAGTGTATGGGGAAGGGGGGGATATTAATAAAGAGTGAATGGGGAGGGGAGAGAAGAAATTTCAAAATTTGGAGTTGGGAAGAGAGAGAGTGTGAGAGAGAGAGAGTGTGAGAGAGAGAGGGAGAGAGAGATGGAGAATCCACTCCAATTGCACTAGAACACTCAATTTTTGATTGACCAAATATTACAAATGAGGGAGTGGGGTGGCCTATTTATAGGCACTCATAGTTTCCTAGGACTAAAATGACCCTGACTAAACAACTAATGACCAAAGCAGTCCAAGGGAGGCCACCCCTTGGCCAAGCCCACTAGTTGGGCCCAATAGACAACTTAATCAACCTAATGACATTCAACTTAGGTAAATGACTCTCAAACCTAGGTACATGACTCAAATAAAAGGAAAATTACATAGTTTATGACTCAAATAAAATATAAAAATGACATGACTAGACTCAGAAACACATGACGAACACAATGGCACATGCTGACTAACAATCCGAGCCTCCAAAAAATGCGGAGGGGCAAGGGATGCCCCCATCATACCCCCGGGGTGGGAAAAACTTGACCCCATCGAGTATGGGTCCACCGGGGAAGTAGTACACCAAATGCAGGTCCGGGAGAGCCACGATCTCCAAACTTAACTCTGCGTCCCTAGTCGGGGGACGGCTCTTCAGCCTCTCAAGGTAGCTCGAGGACACCCTCTTGCCGGCGATGGTACCCTTCTTGCCTAGTATTGCCTTCGTATGCTCTCATCGGGCTCTCAAGCTGATTGGTGGAGACTCTCCGAACGTGTCACTCTCAAAGGTAGGTAGAGGCTCGAGGCACTCACTAGGATTCACCGCGGTGCCTGTATAGGGTGCCGGGTCTGCCACATGAGAAGTGGGGTATATCCCATAACCCGTCGGTAAGTCCAACCCGTAAGCCGGGTTGTCAAAGTCACTCGAAACTTGGCGAGGTCCAAGTCCTCGTGCCCTCAAATTGGAGGTGACCCTCGGGTAGAGCCACTCCAAAGTCATCATCACCCAGTTTCCAACTTGGAAATCAAAGTGGCGTTCACGAGCTTTTATCCGCTTCTTGTGATTCTCACTGCTTGTTGCTTGTTGCTTGCTTAAATACTCATGCCAAGTACTACGATGCGGTGTGAGTGGGAAATGCATGCTATGCAAAGGGGGGCCAGGACCACCATATTTAGACCAATCATGCAGAGATGCCATGGAGACTTTGAAGGGTGTGGGAGGGCCGGGGCATCCATAGGTGTCCCTCTCATGCGTGGGTGTGATGAGTGCCGGAGGACCCGGACATCCATGAATGCTCCTAACATGCTTAAGACTCATGATGAATAAAGGTGGACCATTAAATCTGAATATGGACCACTCATGTTTCCTACTTGACATGTGGGTGATATGAATGAATGTACCCGACTTATGAATCATGCCAAGTGGTTCAAGGTGCCAAGACATATATTTTCCTAACCCGAAAATGACTTTGATGTGTTGGGGTATGGTTTGGCATTGGAGTTTCCATTCAAAAGGATCAAAGGGGTCAAGGAAGGTGGACATCATGGGGAGAGGCACCTCCTTGTTCCTTAGGTGTAGATCTTCCTTGGTCATAGCTACCCTTGTATTGCCCGGGATTTGGGAGAGGTGGGCTTGGTCCAACATGATGGGTGAGGGTAGGAAGGAGTGGGTGATACGTGATGTGGGTGGACCACATGGGTTCTGTAGACACGCCAAAATTGACATTATTTTGAGTATATTTCATATCACTCTGCGATGCCCCATTTGACCCTCAAATCAGTTTATTTGAGTGGTTTTCCCACTTTTTCTTGAATTTCTCCTATTTTTCCCATTTATCTCCTTTTTCCTATTTTTCTGGATTTTTTGGGCATTTATCTCTATGTTTTTTTGAATTCACGCCCTCATCAGCGGCGTGTTTTTGAAACACGACCTTGTCTAGGGCGTTTTCTCTCATTTTATCTATTTCTCCCCATTTTATCTATTTTATGAATTTTCTAAATTCACGACCTGGGTAAGGGCGTGTTTTCTTCAAAACATGACTTAACCAAGGACGTTTCTTAAAGAAAGGACGACCTCACCTGAGGGCGTTAATTCTTCTAGGTTTGACCGACTTCCCCATTTGAGCTCTTGAAATTAACGTCCTTCTCAGGGGCGTGTTTTTAAACGTGGCTTTAATTAAGGCGTGTTTTACATTTTTCAAATATGGGGAGTTTTTATTGCTAAATTTGGTTTTTGAGAAACGCCCTTGTGCAGGGCGTGTTTTTGAGAAACGCCCTATGGGTAGGTCGTCAATTCGTAAATTGACGCCCTGACCTAAGGCGTGCTTCACCTTCTGGCTTCGCAGCCCTTTCCCCAGAGAGTCCTTGCTTCGATAGATGCCTACTTGGTTTGGGCTCTTGCCCATTCTTATCATTTCCCTCTTAGGACTCTTGCCCATGTTTATCTCTTCCTCAACCTATTTAATAGAGCCAATGGCTCTGTTGTTTGGTTGGATTTCCTCTTCTTCGGACGCCCATTTTCTTCTCCCCGCCGTTCTTCCGTTCTTCTTCATCTTCTTTCTTTTCTTTTCTTTTGTTTTTTTTCTTTTCTTCTCACAGGTTGCTGCTGCCGTTGGTTAAGGAAGGAACTCTGTGCGCATCAATCTCCATTTTTTTAAAGCTTCTTCCCCATTGAATATCAAGGCCACAAGCAACAGAAGCAACAGGCTCCTTCTATTTTATTTTTATTCTCCTTGTGCTATTCGTTAACATGCATGCATCATGTTTCATTTTCATATTAATTTTTCTCAACTATCATTGAGATCTCCCCTTTAGTGCATCTCTTGCACTCTCTCCCCATAATATTTTTACATGCATTCATATCTCCCACACCCTCTTTGCATAGGGGTTTAAGGGCCAACCACCCACAAGGTGTGTTCTTAATCAATTTTTCATGCTCATATATTTTTATGAATTGATGCTACACCCACCACATATCTAATGTAATTTCTTCATTGGTGTTTGTCTTTTTTGCAAGGGTAATTAAAGGAAGAACTCTCTTCGTCGGCCGGCCGATTTGAAGAGAAAGGAATACTCACATCCCCCGCATATTTGAGGTATTTTGCGATCATCTTCCCATATCAATCTCCTCTTTGAGACCCTCGTGTCTCTGGCGATCACACACACTCCACATTGACACCTCGTGCTATTTTTATTGCTTTCACACATATATCTATTGCTTTTTTTTGTGGATTTTAAAAGAGATCTACAAATTGGCGATCACGGTGGGACACTTTGTGTTCTTCTTTCATTACCCCTTTCCCCTTGGCACCCTCGCGTGCCCTTTTGATATTCATATTTGTTGATTGCATTAATTGTTCCTCTGCTGTTGCTGGCCGCGAAGGATTCCTGGTCAAGATGAATTCACGCCTCTGGAAGAGGCGTTTTTATTGATTTAACGCCCTAACACAGGGCGTCTTCTTAATATTTTACGCCCTCTGCCAGGGCGTTTTTCCAGCTTACTTCCGGGTTTTGTTGCTTCCTGTGAATTCACGCCTTGTCCGAGGGCGTTCTGTTATTAAGTAGCGCCGCAGATCAGGGCATTTCTATTGATTTGACGCCCACTGCATAGGGCGTTCGTTTATTGGTAGCGCCCTGACCCAGGGCATTCCTTGACTTGGTTGGCATCTGCCCGCGGTGTTTCACGCCCTACCGAAGGGCGCTTTTTCCATTGGTAGCGCCCTGCCCCAGGGCATTTTATTCCTGTGTTTTGCCAAACCCCTGTGCTTTCTTCATATCATATATTTTGCATATATCTGCTGCCAGTGTTTCACGTCTTGCCCAAGGGCGTTCTTTTATTTATTAGCGCCCCTCATTAGGGCGTCCGTTTATTGATAGCGCCTCACCCTAAGGCGTGTTTTCGCCAGCCCCTGGGCCCCTCACGTTGATTCACGACAGTAACATCGTCGTGTCTTTTTTTAGTAGCGCCCCCAGACAGGGCGTGTTTTTACTGTGGGTTTACAGTACCCGTGTGTGTGACTTGTTCATCATGATTCATGCCTATATTGATTGATCATATTGTGCTGTTTGGCTTATTTACCCTGTTGCATTCATTCTTTGCATTTGGTTTGGGAGGCCCCCTCCTCTTCATTAGGATCCACACACCCTCTTGGAATCGGGACGACCCTCCATTGAGCATTCCGTCTCTTTGGACTGGAAATCCCTTTTCCAAGCCTCCGTAAGTCCCCGCACCCGTGGATTCCCTCACGGACGCCGGGCAGGTTGTACCCTTTTGAAGTCCCGAGTTAGTTGGCCTATACGTGGTGAGAGAGGGTTCCTAGTTGGCATTGGAGTTCAAACCATATTGAAACTAGGTTCCCCCCCCCCCTTGTGTGAATCATTCCAAACTTTGCTAAAAATCATTAATTCACCAAGGTTTAAACAAATAAAAATCAAGGTAACCATTCCAACTTGTGTGTTTCTTTGCAAATTGTTTGCACATTACTTGGATTGCATAATGGCTTACTTTGATAGACAAAACAACATGTTCAATTCAAATAATGCTCATGAGGATGATCATCCATGCACATCTTATGATCCTCAATTTCAACATGTTCAATATCATTCTCACCATTCTTTCAAAGGACCTCATTCTCATTCTTATGGTCATGCCCGACCCATGGGCAATGTCCAATCCAATGGTCCCCCTCCTCAAGTTCGAGCCACTATTCCCTCGGGACCGTCTCCTCCCAATGACGAGAAGGTCTCTCGAATCATCCATGCATTAGATCATCTTACCCCTCAACAGATCCAAGCCCTTAAGGCTGCCGTTGAGGGTACATCTCATGCATCTCTCCCTCCTTCCAATTCTATTTGGGTGGCCCATCACCCATCTCCCTCCAATTCTACACGGGTGGCCCATCACCCATCTCCTCCTTCCAATCATATTCGGGTAGCCCATTACCCATCTCCCCCTATTCATTCTACTCGGGTGGTCCGACACCCGCCTCCTTCTATTCCTCCTCCCTCACGGCCCCGAGGCCCATTTATTCATTGCAATCCGGCCCATCCGGGTTCTTTTACGGGTCATACCGTCAACTCCCCTCCACGGCCTTTTTATGCGGCCCCTCCTCCTTCAAGGCCCTGCCAGCCCTCTATTGTTCAAGTCACACCCCTCCAACAATCTCTTTTTGATAAGATTACTTCCATGGAGGAACAATTAAAGAGGGTCACGGTTCCTCCTACTCCGGTCAATCCTCTCTATGCGGCTTTGGATGACATTACAAGAATGGAGAGAGAATGGAAGGATAGGATGGACGACTACGGCGTTGATATTCCAAGCGAGCAAGAACCGGCAATTGAAGAATCCGAGCCGGTGTATGATGATGAAGCTCCGCAGGCACCCCTTCCGAGTTTCCTTAATTTCCCGCTCCCTCCGCTATCATTCGATGAACCTCCTGCTCAGGATGAAACCATCCCCGATCCAACCCCCATTTATGAGACTAGTTGGTGTTACGACGATGGGTCGATATTCCAATCACCCGCACCGGCGCCTATTGAGTCTCTTCCCATTCCCATTCCCACTCCCACTCCTAACACTGCTCGCCCCGTCCGGCATTTTCTACGCACCAAACCTTCACCCATTAACCCTCCACCAACTACACCTCCACCCACTATACCATCAACCTTCACACCATTAGCCACCGCTGAGCCTTCCATTATAAAACCTCCACCTATTAAGTCAGTAACCTCCACATCGGCCCACACCGAGCCTACCACTGAACCTCCTCCAATTGACCTCCCATTACCACCATCCCTAAAAACCACCTTACCTACCCCACTATTTAACCCTCCACCTTTACCTATGGCTAATCCTGAGCAGGACCCACCACTTTTTGCACTCGAGCTAACCCCGACCGCTTGCAAGCAAAGGGAGAAACTCGATGTGTTTGAACCTCCGCCTCCACTTACGCCAACACTTTCCATTATACCTCCACCACTCACAAAGCCTCCCGCCTCCGCCTCACCTCCCTTTGTTACTCAGAAGGGGCGTGCTTCTGCAGCTACTCGCGCCAAGGATAAGCAAAAGGCGGGCAAGAAGACTTTGGCCACGACTGTGCCATTCAAGATTCAAGAATTTATTTACCGGATGCCAATCCGGGTTATTGTGCCGCGCATGATCGAAGAGGCCGAGTCACCGCCACTGCTCAACAGATGCCAAGTGTTAACGCCGTATGAAGGCCAGGCAGGGCACCCCTTGTTCAAACTTTCCAATCCAGAATTCATTATTCCTTACAAGGGGCGAATGCCCATTTTGCTCAACATTCCATATACACCACATTCAATGGGCAACATAATGCTTCCCGTTCCAACTCTACGACTCCCTCACTTTATTGATCTTCGCTTTCCAAAGGGGTTGTCATTTATTGAAGCTTCCTTTATTGGGCCAATCGGCCGTACATGTTCACTGCCATGGAGGGGCAGTTACCTTGATGCTAAGGGACCATCCCTTATTTGTTCCACTTTCTATTCGTCCATCTCTATCACTTCTTCTTCATGGGCCATTCCCAGGGCTAGGAGGAGGATCTCATCCTCTCGCCCTTCACATTCTTCATATTCTTTGCATTTCATGCATTCATCGCATCCATCCCATTACATGCATTTGCACCTCCTGCTTCCCGGGTTTCCAAACCCGTATCTTCCTCGCCTTCCGGCACCGCCGGATATTCCGCATTTCCCATCTTATTCATATTCATCCTTTTATCCACTCCCCTTGGGGCATCGCGTCCCCCTTCCTGCCATTTCCCTGGAACCTCCAGGAATTTTATCCCTCCTCTTTGAGCATCTCGCCCTTTCTGATTCTATTTCTCCGGAACCTCCGGACCTTTCTCTCGGGCACGACGCCCCTTTCCATCTTCTCCTTACTGATTTCATCCCTCCGGAACCTCCGGATTCTCCACCTGATTGTCTCCGTCTTTTCCCCGGGCATCGCGCCCCTTTCTATTTGCTTCCTCCGGAACCTCCGGACTTTCCCCTCGGGCATCACGCCCCTTTTCATTCTCTTCCTCCGGAACCTCCGGACTTTCCCCTCGGGCATCACGCCCCTTTTCATTCTCCTCCTCCAGAACCTCCGGACTTTTCCCTCGGGCACGACGCCCCTTTCCACCTTCTCCTTCCTGATTTTATTCCTCCGGAACCTCCGGATTCTCCGTCTTATTCTCTCTATCATCTCCCAGGGCATCGCGACCCTCCTGATTTCATTCCTCCGGAACCTCCGGACCTCCCATATTTCCTTCAATTCATCTTTTTGCTCCTCCGGGACTCCATATCTTTTATTCTCTTCTTCCTTTTCCGTCATCTTTTTCATCATCTTTTTCCCTATTTCTCCCCAGGGCATCGCGTCCCTTCTTTCGTTATCCCTCCGGAGCCCCCGGATGATTCCTCCTATCACGATTCTCCTCCTTTACCTCCGGACCCTCCGGATCCACCTCTTTCTATCTACCAATTTCTTCTTCTAATTCCTCCTGATTCTGGGTCCGACCCAACTTCTTCCACATCCACTGCCTTGGGCATCTGCCCTTTCTCCCATTGCTTCCGAGGCTTTAGTCCTCACTCATCCTTCTAATTCTCCGCTTCTTCTGTAGACTGTTCCATGTGATCAGGGTCTCCACACCTTAGTGAGGGAGTTCTAGCCCTCGCCTCTCTTCCTTTTTTCCTTATTCATCTGAGTCTGGTCTTGGCACCACTCCTTCTTGTTAAGCTACTTTCAATCCTTTGCTTCCAATCCTATGGACTGCCAAAGAGGACTATCCCACGATGATCAACATCGCCTCGCAGCAGCTGCTTCTACAAAGGTTGCAAGGTAACATATTGGCGTAAGTACGCATTTTAATGATATCATTTTCTCATTACTTCACGCATGATTTTCAAAATCAAGTGCTTCTTAACGAGATTAAGAGTGGTGTTTTAAACCTTTATCTTAAGCTTTTGTTTAATTGAAATCATTCTCAAAAGAGTCTTTAGGCTTGCTTTTGCAGCACCTTTGGTAATAAGAACCCCGCGCTGGGAATTCAACATTCTCTCCCCGCTTGTTAAGAGCAACCCTTAGCTGGGCATTCCACACACTTCACGGCGTCCTTAGCTGGCTCCTTTGATAAAAACACCGTTGCTATCTTGGCCATGCCATGAGTATATCTGGAAGTCTTTTTCTCTTCTTTATTCGGCCACATGCAGGGGCAAGAGGTTGACGGATAAGATGACCAACCTTGGTAAATCCCAATACGAGAGGAGTCTCAAATAGGGGCAGTCTTGACCCAGAAGAAAAATCAATATGAATTTCATTATACATATCTCGCCAAAAGGGCTATTATGAAAATCAAATCAAAATTTCAATAAATTCAAAATTGTGAATTATGGCATGACAAGAGTGGCAAAGTCCCCGCAGGGAAAACCCTGGTCGTATGCATGTCAAGGGTCTAAAAATCAAAGGCACAAAGCCCCGGCACAACAGACTACCTCTTTGAGGGGAAGCACCTTGGAAGGAATTCAAGTCTTGATATCTCCCATCCTGCGTAAAGCTTATCTCCAATTATTCTTCTCTTCTCCCTCCAAGACCGAATGTTTCTCGGGTATGGCCTTGGTAGGGGCACCGTTGATCAAAGACGGTCGGTTATAGGATGCCACTTTCAATGTACGCCCAGCTTTGGGCAGTTTTTAGCAAAAGGGAAGGAACAAGGACCCCTAGCCAGTGGTTCAAAAATAACCCTTTGAGGCTGCATTAACAATGTCTAAGCCAAAATCTCCACAAAAAATTGAATATTTCTAAAATCTCCACAAAAATTTGAATATTTCCAAAATCTCCACAAAAATTTGAATATTTTCAAAATCCATAAAAATTTGAATATCCTTTTTCAAAACTCAAAAAAATTTGCATATTCCAAAACTTCACAAAAATTTGCATATTTCCAAAATCCAAAAAATTGCATTGTATTTTCTGATGGTGTTTTGCAGGAACAGCTTTGCAGAGACCAAAAGCACGGGATGGGTCCTCTCTCTACTTATTGCTATCAAGCTATTGATTCTTTCCCGATATTTTCATGACATGCCACCCTGGGCATTTTGATTTTTATCTCCCTATATCATTCTGATTATCATATCTCATGATTATTCATCTCCAAATCTTTTTTAATCAACTCCTGCTAATTTCATCTGATCACTCCGCCGATGGGCATTATATCAGATCTTGATCATTCAATTCCAAATCTTGATTAGCCAAGATTGTCTCCTTATGATAAAGCAACAAACAATGCTATGATTTGACTTATGCTATTCATGCCATATACATGCTATAATTGATGCTTTGATGATTGCTATGCTTAAATGCCTTATTCATTGTTTGTTATCTTTTATATCTTGGCTGATGAATTTTTGAGCGCAGGATAAGAAGCTCTTGGTCCCGCCGGCTGGGCATCATCATCAAAGTCCCACGGTGCTTGCAGCTCATTTCTCAGTTCCCATGCTTATTGATATCACCATCTCCCTGTATACATTCTACTATATGTTACATATGTTACTAGATTATATCAAGGACCTTGTGGCTTTGGTAAATCTGGGATTTGAGTTCCCCTTCATCAAAAACAATGATGATTCCAGAGAAGTCTTAGTCACACGGATAGGCCGTTGAGCCGTCCAAGACTGGGGACGATGGTTCCCTTTTTACGAGTTGGTGCGTGGATAAACGGGCTTCGGCTTAGTATCAGCTCGCAGAATTGGTTTCTTGACCCAGTCTGGGCAGTTTAACAATATTATCCTTGATTATATTATATTTTCATTTGTTATTTTCCCTTTAGCCCAGCATGCATTCACGTAGGACTTTGAAGCAATTGTTGAAAAATCATTTTTGATAAGCTGATGTGAGATTTGAATTGATCTTAATCTTTCTCGATATGAGATTTTCCTTGTCGAATTGGATCCTCAGTTCGTTTTGTCGTTGTTTTGGGTGATTTTCTCGAAAGCTCCTTGTTTGGATTTTTATCATCTTATTTTTAATCTCCTTTCCTTTGATCCACCTTGGCTGCAGCACGTCCACTAGCTGGTAACCGCTCCCCAATGGTGAAACCTACAGGTTTGTGACCTGGGGTACTTCCACCGCGCTGGAAGTTGATCATTTATTTTATCTCCTTCGTGCACCGCGTGCACTCTCCCCGATTTATCCAAACATTGTTGACTTCGTTGGATTTCTCGAGATTTGCTTCATCTCGAGCTTTTGATTTCGATTCTCATCAGGTGATGTTGATTGCGTGTCTCATCACACCTTGGGATCTACTTTTCAGTTTGCTACGCTCCCTTGCAAAGCAGACGCCAAGGCGGGGCAGCTGTAGACACGCCAAAATTGACATTATTTTGAGTATATTTCATATCACTCTGCGATGCCCCATTTGACCCTCAAATCAGTTTATTTGAGTGGTTTTCCCACTTTTTCTTGAATTTCTCCTATTTTTCCCATTTATCTCCTTTTTCCTATTTTTCTGGATTTTTTGGGCATTTATCTCTATGTTTTTTGAATTCACGCCCTCATCAGGGGCGTGTTTTTGAAACACGACCTTGTCTAGGGCGTTTTCTCTCATTTTATCTATTTCTCCCCATTTTATCTATTTTATGAATTTTCAAAATTCACGACCTCGGTAAGGGCGTGTTTTCTTCAAAACATGACTTAACCAAGGACGTTTCTTAAAGAAAGGACGACCTCACCTGAGGGCGTTAATTCTTCTAGGTTTGACCGACTTCCCCATTTGAGCTCTTGAAATTAACGTCCTTCTCAGGGGCGTGTTTTTAAACGTGGCTTTAATTAAGGCGTGTTTTACATTTTTCAAATATGGGGAGTTTTTATTGCTAAATTTGGTTTTTGAGAAACGCCCTTGTGCAGGGCGTGTTTTTGAGAAACGCCCTATGGGTAGGTCGTCAATTCGTAAATTGACGCCTTGACCTAAGGCGTGTTTCACCTTCTGGCTTCGCAGCCCTTTCCCCAGAGAGTCCTTGCTTCGATAGATGCCTACTTGGTTTGGGCTCTTGCCCATTCTTATCATTTCCCTCTTAGGACTCTTGCCCATGTTTATCTCTTCCTCAACCTATTTAATAGAGCCAATGGCTCTGTTGTTTGGTTGGATTTCCTCTTCTTCGGACGCCCATTTTCTTCTCCCCGCCGTTCTTCCGTTCTTCTTCTTCTTCTTTCTTTTCTTTTCTTTTGTTTTTTTCTTTTCTTCTCACAGGTTGCTGCTGCCGTTGGTTAAGGAAGGAACTCTGTGCGCATCAATCTCCATTTTTTTAAAGCTTTTTCCCCATTGAATATCAAGGCCACAAGCAACAGAAGCAACAGGCTCCTTCTATTTTATTTTTATTCTCCTTGTGCTATTCGTTAACATGCATGCATCATGTTTCATTTTCATATTAATTTTTCTCAACTATCATTGAGATCTCCCCTTTAGTGCATCTCTTGCACTCTCTCCCCATAATATTTTTACATGCATTCATATCTCCCACACCCTCTTTGCATAGGGGTTTAAGGGCCAACCACCCACAAGGTGTGTTCTTAATCAATTTTTCATGCTCATATATTTTTATGAATTGATGCTACACCCACCACATATCTAATGCAATTTCTTCATTGGTGTTTGTCTTTTTTGCAAGGGTAATTAAAGGAAGAACTCTCTTCGTCGGCCGGCCGATTTGAAGAGAAAGGAATACTCACATCCCCCGCATATTTGAGGTATTTTGCGATCATCTTCCCATATCAATCTCCTCTTTGAGACCCTCGTGTCTCTGGCGATCACACACACTCCACATTAGCACCTCGTGCTATTTTTATTGCTTTCACACATATATCTATTGCTTTTTTTTGTGGATTTTAAAAGAGATCTACAGGTTCCCGGGTTTCCTTTGGCAGTGGTCAAAAGGATCAACATAAGTGTACCCGGGGGAAAGGAGCTCTAAGTTCATCTCAACATCCTCAAGGTCCTCACAATATGGTGGTGGATCATCCTCTTCTAATGAATTGATTGGGCCAAAGTTTTTAGTGGGTGGGTTGGCCATGAGAGAATGGCTTGGCTTTCTACCCGATATGAGGGACTCCAATTTGAGGATAAGGTCGAGCTCATCGGGTGTGGGGAGGAAAAGAAGGAGGTCGCTAGTGTAGCAACCAACGGTGCAAACCTAGGTGATAGACCCGACACATAGGTGTAGGAGGTCAAGGCTCCTAGATTGGTTGGTCATCGTGGTCAACATGCTCATGAACTTGATTTGCCATGCTAAGCCCTTAAGAAGATCCCCTAAGGTCTCCACTTGGTAGGATGATTGGATTGTGGTGTGATAGGAGGAGAAGGGTACTATGGGGAGGTCTAGCTCCATGGGAAGGTAGGCATGGGATCTGATGGTAGGAATCGGTCTCTTCTTTAGCCATCTAGCTAGGGGCCCATCTAAGATTTTGGTGCCATTTGTGAAGGTTTGTGGTTCTTGAGGTTTCGGAATGTTTGGAGTGGTGAGGGCTTGAGGTTTCGTTCTCTCATTAATAAAACTAACCTCCTAGTGGCATGTTGGGAATGCTCCTCTTTGGGCTCATTCTCCAAAATACTCCTAGGTAGGGAAAAAAAGGCTTGAGGCTCTTCCTCATCATGGGTGTGAACTTGGGTTTCCTCATGGGTGGGGAGAGGGTCCATGCTAGCATCTACGCCTATGTGAGTGGGTGTGGCCTCCTTTCCCAAAGACATGGGAAGGTCTTTTGGGGATGGGGTGATGATGGTTGGTGCATGGAGCACTCGGGGTGGTGGGTAAATGAAGACTTGGGTTAGGATAGGGAGGGGAAGTAGTGGAGGCCTAGGACATGGTAGAGTTGGGGTCGGGAGTGGGAGATGGGTTGGGTGAGGAGGCTTGGTTTGGTTGGTCTTGGGAGGTGTGTCCCTTATGGGGGAAGATGGAAGAGCGGAGGGTGGGGCCATTTGGGCTTGAGTGTTGAGGGTTAGGTGGTGGGGTGTGGGGGAGGTGCCCAAGGTAGGATATGTAGGGAGCGGTGGGGTTTGGGTCATTGGGGTAACCTTAGGCGGGCCAGGTGGAAGTGGAGGAGTGGTAGTGCTCCTCGGGCTATGACTACTCGGGTAGGAGGGGGAGGGTTGGGGTGTGTAGATCTTTCTAAGCTCGGTTTTCATTTCTTCCCAAGTGTTAATCGGGGCTTGCCCACGGATCCTCCTTAAACCCTCAACCAATTGCCAATGAGTTTTGGCTTGCTTTGAGAGGTGCATTTTGGCTAGTCTCACTTTCCTCTCTTCGGCCAAGGGGTACCAATCAAAGTATTGGCCCATCGAAATTTCCCAATCTAGATAGAGGCTTGGGTTGTTAGATCCCTCAAAGGTGGGGGTTTTGATTTTCAAAAGCACCAAGAGGTGGTCATCCGGATTTTTTCGGGGGTAACTCTCATCCATTCTTAGTGCAAGCCTACTTCCCTCAAGTTTATCGAGTTGGACAGTGATATTATCAAGCTGCCCAAAAATGTTGGGCATGGCCTCCACGAGGGAGTTGATGCAATTAACCTTGTTGGCAGCGGGGCTTCCAAGTAGTTTGGGATCCATTGGGAGAGGTGAAATAGATGGGTGTGATTGGTATGAGATAGCCATAGGAATTGGAAAGTGATGATGCTCGAGATGATGGATGCAAATGCCCTAGGACTTGACTTGTAGAGACAAGTCAATGACTTGCTCTGATACCACTTGATGTGACACCACCTTGGGGGTGGCAGCCACTAGACTAATGCCCTTGGACCTACAACCCGCAAGCATGTAATTTTGACGGCAGACTCACTCGAGCGGACTGACCCGCTTGGCACACACTAGGGCCCGTAGGCAACCCGGTGATCGTGGTGAGGGTCCGGGATGGGACCTCACTGCTCCGAGGGTTGGCTAGCCTAAGATTGAACCCCTAAGGGCCCTGGGATGCTCACTCTCGGGGGCGGCCAGCATGCCAAGGGTGTGGGGTATAGTATCTCTCTCACAACTCACCCACGGTAGCACTCAATTGATGTAAATTTGGGACCGGGCACTCTCTCACCGTCCGACAGAGCTAAGAGGAAATACTAATTAAGCAAGATAAGTCAGCAAAGAGAGGGGGACAGGAGCTCACCTGATCAGCATGAATATGCCGATCCCGGCCAGAGACGATGACGAGCGGGGAGGCGTGGGCATGCACCCGCACGCCGCGTCGGTGTAGCTTCAGATGGCGACCTGCTAATACATGCACTACGCCCCTTGCAAGGGGGTTAGACTAGCGGTGGGGGAGTAGAATTATAACCAAAATGTACCTCCACGTAGGGAGGGGCACTCAGCCGGCTAGGCGGGGAGGGGGAAAGCCAAGCTAGGAACTAATTGGAAGGTGGTTGCCGGTTCTGTCCGCTCTCTGGAATAGGGGATAGGTAGTCGATGTCGGCGCCGTTGCGGCCACTCCCGGACTCCGTTTGCTACGAAACCAGCGAAAAAACCTCCTAGGTTGGCCCATTAGGACGTCAACTTTTTGGGAGGACTTATGGTTGCCGGTGTTGGTCCGGGCAGGGCCGTGAGCAGGGTCTCTGTTCTCTGATTCTGACAGCTACGGTACCACTACAGTAGGAAGATGAGGTCACCACGGGCACTCCTGATCTCTAATTCAGATGAGTCTGAAGTCTCTGGATTCTTTGTCGAGTCCTCTTCGAACGGAGACCAACAGGGATGCCGGAGGAGGTCGGAATAGATAGAGACAGCCCGAACAGTTATCGAGTGTCTGCTCAGTCCCAGAGTGGACAGAACAGCGCACCTGAGAGAGAAAATTGACAACTCTTAGCTCCGGATGTCGAACGGGATTCCGCTTCTTGTTCCTGGAAGTAGACTCAACGTAGATGATCTCAGCCAAGTCCTGCCTCCAGATACTCATGAGGATGGCCATGGTTGAACTTGATCTGGAGCTCTGGTTCTCTGCCTGAATGGTTCTGTGCAGTTGAGGAAGAATCGCTCTCACGGGCATCTCGATGCTTGGATAAAGACGAAACCACCTCGGCTGCAAAGCTGACTGGACAACGATTCCAACGGTATATAATACGTCTCCTGAAGCTTCTTGGTGATGACATGGCGGCCTCAGAAAGTCGCTAGTACTCTGCTGCCTGCGGGCTGGGAATAGGCTGATGGTTAGGGTTGTGTGTATGATGGTGGGATGGCTAGGGGAAGCAATGGGAAATGGGGAGGGAGACCAGGGTAGGAAGGGGGTGTTGGAGAGGGGTGAGGGGCAGCCAGCAAGGGAGGGAGATTTAAATTTGGCCTAAGGTTTGAGCCCCTGCAGCCTTGGGGAGATGGAAGGGTGCTTGGGAAAGGGTAGTGGGTGGTTGGAGGGTGGCTTGGAGATTGGTGGGTTCTACCTTGGGGGTTGGGGAGACTTGAATGAGTGTATTGGGAAGGGGGGGATATTATTGAAGAGTGAATGGGGAGGAGAGAGAAGAAAATTTGAAATTTAGGGGTGGGAAGAGAGAGAGAGAGAGAGAGGGGGGGGACCCCTTAGAGAGAGAGAGAGTGAGAGAGAGGGGAATCCACCCCTTAGAGAGAGAGGGAGCGAGAGATGAAGAATCCACTCCAATTGCACTAGAACACTCAATTTTTGATTGACCAAAGATTACAAATGAGGGAGTGGGGTGGCCTATTTATAGGCACTCATATTTTCCTAGGACTAAAATGACCCTGACTAAACAACTAATGACCAAAGTAGTCCAAGGGAGGGCACCCCTGGGCCAAGCCCACTAGTTGGGCCCAATAGACAACTTAATCAACCTAATGACATTCAACTTAGGTAAATGACTCTCAAACCTAGGTACATGACTCAAATAAAAGGAAAATTACATAGTTTATGACTCAAATAAAATATAAAAATTACATGACTAGACTCAGAAACACATGACAAACACAATGGCACATGCCGACTAACAATCCGAGCCTTGAAAAAATGCAGAGGGGCAAGGGATGTCCCCATCAACCCTGGCCACTAACTCGGAAACACCAACCGGTCTAGCAAACCACGTCTCGCAGACGGGAAACGGAACCCGAAAATAGGAGAGTCACATCTCACGTGACAGGAGCACCTGCCCACCAGAAGCAAGGTCGGAAGCGTCCACTGACGTCTTAGTCTGTGCCTCAGGTGTCCCCCCTCGACCCCTGGTGGTATGGGGAGACCGTACTAGTAACCACAAAACAAGTGACTAGCTGGGATCACGCTCGTCAGCGCGGGTCCAACCGCCCCCAACCACGTGTGCACACACAGACCATGCGTCCCAGGTCTGGCCCTCTGACTAGTTTTTCCCTCAGCCGGACTCTGGCTGCACGACGTGGGGCCCAACGGAAGCCTGTCTAAAAACCGTCTCTCGGGGTAGCCTCGCCACCACTCCCTGGTGGGACCACTCGTGTATCGGAAGGCTATGACTAGTGGAGAGTCACTGATGTGACAACTCTCCAAAGAGAAACTTTGAGAACCACACACGCACCCTACACGAAAGTCGAGAAGGACCAAGTGGTGACGAGCCACTGGGCTCTGGACAGTCCTCTAGACTCACTAAATCCAACGGTCCTTGAGTCACAAGACTTGGGGTCAAGACCTTCGTACGCAACAGCACAATGCCGTTAATCTAGCCTGATCCCTAGGTCTAAAACCACGGTAGCATGAATACCGAGGCAGCTCACGAGCCGCCAAGACCATTCCCTTAGGAAGGGAACTGAGAAGCCTTCCAGCCCCAGGCTGGACAGCTGGGCCCACAGTCCGAGGCCACACATATGTCCCACTTGGGAACCATCTTCCGTAGAAACCCACGACATGCAGGGGAACCCCACCGCACTCGCACCGATACACGGTGACTCGATCGAGCGTAACACAAACCCCGGAACACACACACCTATGGGCATGCTAGTCGAGGTAACACGGCACCTCCAGACACTCCAGAAACACGGACAGGGAACCTACGGGGTGTCCGGGACACTCACGAGGCCGACCGCAACTCATGGAAACCACGGTCGAAGAGAAACAGGACAGCAAACCACTCGGTGCAGCCCAAAGCCTGGCGGTCCAACCTTGGGCCGCTATAGTCTGTAGTGATCCAACTCTGGTCCGCCATAGGGACTCTGGCGGTCCAACCCATATGCGCCAGAAGAATGAGTCACACTGGCTCTGGCGCACCCATCCTAGACCGCCACAGTGCCCTAGCAGTCAAGCCTTGGCACGCTAGAAGCCCTCTGGCGCCCGTACCTACGGTCGCTAAAGGCACGTGACTCTCGATGATCAGAAAGCACGTGACCCGAGAAGCGACGGTCAAAAATGAGGTAGCGGTCTAACCCTAGGATGCCACATCATCTGGCGATTTATCGTGCGGCTGCCAGCCCGACGGACGCCCTGTTGACAAAACAGTAACCTGTGGCGCACCTGCCTTGGGCCGTCATAGCATCTGGCGCACCTACCCTGGGCCGCCAGAGACTTTGGCGGTCTCTAGAAGGACCGCCACACCAGCCCGAGAATGGGCCGGCGGGAAAAATCCAAACCACGCCCCCAAACATCCATGGATGAGGGGGAAAACAAGGGGGAAGCTCCCCTAGGACCCCTAGCATGCATCTAGACCCTCAAAACGTGAAATTGTGGCTTGAAATGGTAGATCGGGCGACCACTCCCCAAAACATGGATTTTCCCCAAAAAGCTCAAATAGGCCCTCTCGGCTCACCACGGCCTACAAAACTCACGGGAAAGGAAGAGCACGAGCTGGGGGTCCATCTCCCTACCTCCACCGAAGATTTCGCGCCCCGAGCTCGCCGATCCACGAAGAAAATGCCGTTAAAGCTCCGCCGGCTCGCGATCCCACGAACCGCCTCCACCATCGCGATCCTCATCCCATGCGCGTCGCTCCACGCCCCACGAGCCATGCCGCCTCGCCCTCGCCACCTCCGTCCGCCGCCTGGAGTGAGAGGGGGAGAGGAGAGAACGTGAGAGAAGAGAGAGGGAAAAGGGAGAGAAATGAGAGATGGGGAGAGAGAGAAAAAAGGGGGTTGATATATAGAAAATCCAAAAATTACCAAAAATACAAAAAATAGGGAAAAATCACCTTCCTGATCCTCGGAAGACGCACAACGCAGTGGTAACGTCTCGGAGTCATAGAACGCAACGGTTCACCCTACACGGGGTTCCGAAGATCCGACAGCCAAAAACACGCGTAAAACCCAAAACGCAACCCGGGACCCACACAGGCACTCCGAAAAATCCAGAAAAATACCGGCGTGCTCCTCACAACACCACGGACCCAAGAAAACTCATGGGCACACAACCATTGGGTCCGACAATCCGGTATAAAAATAGTCGAAGCTCAATGGGACAGGATCTGCAACCCGCGAAAAGACAATCCGAAACCCACGGATCCAGATCCGAAAAACCTGGGGCATTACAGCCCTCCCCCCTTAAAAGAATTTCATCCTCGAAATTCAGGACTAGCACCAAGACACAGGGGAAGAACACCTTAACCAACTGACAACGATGTCAGAGCCCCAGCATGAAAAACCTCGATTCTCATAAAAACACCGATCTTGAGGGACACAGCCAGACTAACACCATGAACGACACCTCGCTCCACATGCCGCACACACCGGCCATTAGAGTAGGCACAACACAAAAGCACAAGTCTGGTATTACCTCAGTCACAACGCGAGAACCAATCATGGCACCGCTACCACCATCTCGCTCACTGAGGAGACACAACCCTCGTCACGAGAAATAGCTACCGATCCATCCAATGGTCAGCAGACAAATCACACCAGCTTCATAGCCAGCTGACCGGTCACACACCCTTCTCAAGGGAACAACCAATACAGAGCCTCCATCAGCTCACAACAGCACGGGACCAACTCTGTCGGAACTCAAACTTCGACAAAGCCTAGATCCCATCCGGAAAGCACACCATGAAAACGGCCACCAAAGGTCTCACCGATACACGGCTCTCACCGTTCATGATGCAGAACCAACATCATCTTCTGTCTGTGAAAGACCACATGCTGGTCACTAGCTGCTCGTCAACGGGAAACCTCCACCGGCCCAACAGACACGATCCAACTCACGACAGGACATCCGCTGACTCACACAGACAATTACCACATCTCAAGTTGTACTCCTCTCGGACACCACGTCTGATCTCAATCATCGCGCCAACTCGACCCTCCCGGGGAGCACGATGAAACCAAACGACAAGATCTTGGTGTCTTCGATCATCACCTCACTCGACTCAGACTTATAGGAAAATCCTCCCATGCTGGTTACCAGACCAGAGATAACCATTGTGACACCAACGTCCCATTAATGACCACCATTCTGACGCCAATCTTATCCAAAGGCCTCAGCCAACAGGCGTCACTCTTCCGTCTTGTCTCATCACATCCTTCGCCTCAATTAATCCAAGTGGACACCTGCCAATCTGGATTCCGCCCTCACCATAGAGCCACGGGACACCACCGGAACAAATCATGGCACATATCTCTAGAAGAGAAAAAGTGCCACCCAAAATTACGACAACCTAGTCGCCAACACCACGACCAATGCACTCTGGGTCCCCAGTTGATTATATCTCACCGTCACAATCCGACACGACCATATAACCAACAAAAGTTGTTGTGGCCGATCACACGGTTAGGCTCACCAACCACTCACAGCCGCCAACTGGGACCCATAGTCTGCCAGCGATCACTTCTCCAAAGATGATCTCATCCGAGGACACGACTGGCAACATAAGTCGGGCACTAGGCCACCAACTTTGACCATCACGTCCTCGACCTCCGTTAGGCGACATCCTCACCAACCCTATCCGGGTCACACTGACGCTTGACACGGCTTCCATCACAGGAACAGGGTACTCATGTGGCACACTTCCCAACATTTTCCCCCAACACTCCATCCTGCAGTGCCAAGAACCACGATACCTCAAGCAACGGCACGGCAACAACATGTCTCACACCGAGGAACCAATCCTCCGATGCTCAACGCAACCTCAGGAAATCCGCCCGTAGCAACCAACGCTACGATCTTCAACATGTGGGTTATGGGCCCACCAGGCTTCCGCTGCACACTCAGATCCATGCGCACGGCCAACATGGCAACTCGAGACTCACCATCCCGACAATCCATAACTCGGCTGGTCAACCTCAGAAAACAAGGTGAGGAAAGCTCCATTACCTCAAACCCCAAGCACAGATACACTCCCAATCTGGCAATCTCTGCAACTTCGCAGGCTCTGATCTACCACGCATCGAAAAGTTTCAGCACCAGCCAAGAATGCAAACACCGCCCAACCAGCACTCGTCCTTCCGGAACAGCGCCATCACCCTTACACACCAGGGAAAATGGGCACAACACTCGTAGGCAACCACCTTGCCAAAACACGGATCACGTCTCACACGGTCTTCATGGCACGTAGAGGCCAACCAATCCGGGAACACACTGCAAGATGACGAACCTTATCCAAACACAATCTCTCCAACCCACGGAGAAACCAACACTCCTCCGACCAATCAGAGAAATTCCGCGCTCGACCTGACCTCAAACCTCGCACATGCTGGGAACAGCACCTTCCGACACGAGAAAACCTTTGCTTCCATCAGGCCAGTGCCTCCGAGACACTCGGCAAGTGTCACGTCGGACCACGATCACAACATCTCTCGATGCACCACCACTGTAATTTCTTGAACTACAACACACCACGCCAAGAGCTGCAACACGAGCCATAATCGACAACCGTCAACGCTCATCCTCGAGTCCCGAACTCGCCACGAAACCTTCACAACTCATACCAAATCCAAGGCGAACATAATCCAATTGCACACAGGAGCGCAGGAGCAAGAACTCACTAGGACAACTCCACCCAATCCTGCCTCAAAATCCGTAAATCAATCAGGACCGACACGTCATTTCTGACACCACATAGCATGACAAGAACATCAGGCTCGACAAAACAGCAGCTCACCGAGAAGATCCTCCGCTCACCTGAGCACACCTCGCGATCAAAACACCCGCTCCGACACCACAAATCACAATCTTAACACCTCAGGGGCTGGATAACCTCAAGCTAGAGTAGCCAACCTCAATAACAGCTTCCTCAGAGCACGCTCACGGCCACTTAGCCACGAACAATCCTCGCCAGCCACCTGACCTCGCTGCAGAAACCTCGAATGCAGCACCGCAGCACCGCACCTGTCGGCAACCTCTGCCCGACACAGCACAACCAGGATCACCACCGATGAGGGAGAAGCTCTCAACCTCGATCCTTAGACCCCCACGCCGGCACAAAAGCCGCGAGCAACAACCGCCTTCACAGTGCCAACGCCGCACACTCAAGCTCCCAAGCGAGAAACAAGCGAAAAACATGCACAAAACCTTATACCAGCTGTCGACTGTACTGGACCTCATTGACTCTGATCATTGTAATGTTTCAAATTCCTATGTACGTCGGGAGAGAGGGACTTCTGTAGCACATTTAATAGCAGGCTGAACTAGGTCCAACAAGACCAAACGAGGCTCAACTCACCTAAGTGAATGCCCCTCCGGGCCCACTTAGCATAAATGCCCAATAAGATCACTCAGGATCAAGCACTTCCTCGGCGGCCATTAGGCTCGGAAGGCCCGACTGTCGGTCGGGTCGGTGGAAGACCCACGCCCGATCTATCCCCTCGCCAGGATAAAGGCTAGCGCTCAGCGCCCACTCCGACCGACTCTCACCCGAGCTATGCCTATCGCCCGGACAGGGTTGGCACTCTTCATGCTTGGGTCGACCGATGATTGCTTATCCACGTTGCCGTTGAGAGCCTTTTATTAGCAGGAGTTCACAAGGATAAGGGACCCACGACCACTCAAGGTTATAAAGATCCCACGATGAGGACGTGATGCGAAACGAAAGCATCCGGGTTTGAAATTTTCTTTTCCCTTCATTTTCTCCCTTCTCTTTTCTTTTCATTTTTAATCTTTCTTTTCTATTTCCTTTTCTTTCCTGAACCTCTCAAAATTTATCACCTCATTTTCTTTTTTTTCTTTTCATTTTTTTAACCTTCTCCGCCACCTCTTTCTGTCATTTTTTTTTCACTCTCAAAAGGACATAACGATAGAGATATAGAGGATGAGAGGGTGACGTGAGGCCATGCACATGCACCTCACGTACTTGCTTTCTTTACTCTTTTTTTTTCTCACGGGCTCATTTCATTGTTTTGCTTTGTTTTTCTGTTACAACAGCTAAACAGATAGAGAGAAGAGAGAGAGAACGGGATGGAGAGAGAGAGGGCAACTATAGAGAGAGAAAGAGAAAGACTTGTAGGGGAGCAGTTACAATTATAGAGAGAGAGATGGAGATGGTTGCTGGCAAGCAACATGAGGAAGCTGCGCAGGTCAGTGGGTGGCCGCAGTGCTTGTGGAAAACTAAAACTGTTGGCATGGGAGGGCACAGGTGCTGGCACCGACGGGCTGTGAGAAATGGGTGGCAACCGCAGGGGGTGGGGCACCACGTTGGCATTACTGGAGAGGAGACTAGACGCCGCTGGCGATGCACGGCTGGGCAGGGTTCTCGGAGACGTTTGCGGCGTGCAGGCGGTGGCGGACTGTTGCTTGCCGTTGGTAGCAGAAGGGCCTACGGTGCCCCTGTTCCTGCATGGCTTGAGCTGTTCCTGCATGGCTTGAGGATGACATGACGATGGCGATGGTGGTTGCAGTCAGGACGGTGGTGGTGGTGAAGGTGATCGACGGCGAGGGACGACAGAGGAGGACGAATCCGAATCATTGATTGGGGCCTCTCGCCCGACTCCATCGCAGAGCCAGTGCAACCGGAGCTTCACACTCTCCTCTATGGTGGGTAGGAAGGGGCTCGGACGTGGACGCATGTTGCTTGGAGCGAGCACCAGCAGGAGATCTTGTTCAGACGTGGCCACCGGCGAGGGACAGGGAGCACCGTGCTCGGCTCCAATGGTGGGGCGATCACGTGGTCGGAGCCGGGGTGGCCGGTTGCAACCGAGGCCGTTCCACATGCTTGCCCGTTGGAGTGACGTGATGCGGCGGACGTGGTTACATGCACGACTGCATGGGCAGTCCGCTTCACGCTCTTGGCTTCCAAGATAGCACGGGGATGGTGGCTTGTGGCGATGGGGAAGGGGCGAGGCGGGGGTCTGCTCGGAGGATACGGGCTGGACCGGTAGTGGTGAGGAGGCTGCTCATAGCCGGGGTGCTCGCGGGCGACGATGGTGGAGGGTATGGCCCTGTTGATATGTGGAAGATGGTGGAGGCGAGAGCGGGCTGCTGGGGACGCTGCGGCGGTGGGAAGGGTGAGGGTAATAGGTTGGACGATGCCAGGAGTGGAGGGGGTGGTGCAGGACGAGGGCGCAGCTGGCTGGGGTGGGGAAAGAGGAAGGTTTTACGGTGCAAGTGGGTGTGGTGGAGAGAAGAGAGGGAGATGGACGTTTTGGGGAACTGTAGGCAGCAATGTGGTGGAATGGAAGAAAGAGAGGGGTGGTGGTACAGGGGCCAAACATGGATGGTGCTGGTTTTGGGGTGCCGGGCGCATGCATATGAGGGGGAAGGAGGGAGGAAGAAGAAGTAGGGATGCTACGTGGTGGGGCAGGGGATGAAGAAGAATGCAAGGGAGATCTTCTAGCAATTACAGGTGTGAAAGAGAGAAAAGGAGGACGGTGGGCAGGTGGGTACGGGGCTGACGGTAGAGGAGAAAGAGCGGTGGGACTATAGCAGTGAGAGGGGGAAAGGATAGGGCCGCATCTCACGGTCGAGTAGTTTGGGCTTCTCACCCACAGGGGGGGGGCATCTCACCCCATCTCCATCTCGGAGAACACAAGGTTTCTCACCTCACGTAGGATAGTGGTTTCCAAAAATTCTAAACAACTTCATTACTTCTTAAAAAGAGGTTACATAACACATTTATAGACTCCACAAAGAAAATCAAAAGACACTCATTAAACTTCAACTAACACCTAACACCTAAGACTCATTATACCTCTAGTGGGAAGACTAAAAGACACTTAATAAAGACTATTACATGATGTGAATATTTTATTTCTACTACAAAAGAAACACACATCTAGGCCCACTAACATGGCCCATTAACACAAAACTCTTAAAATAGCAAATATAGTTTGATAGTTGCCGGTGCCACTTTGACGATCGACCGTTGCCGCTTGTCGATCCCGTGACGATTCCGTCAAACCCCTCCGCTTGGAGGAGGTTCGACCTCGAACCTCATAGCTCTGGATCCCGGTTGGATGGAGCAACCCGGTTCCCAAAGCTCTGATACCATTTGATGCGAAACGAAAGCATCCGGGTTTGAAATTTTCTTTTCCCTTCATTTTCTCCCTTCTCTTTTCTTTTCATTTTTAATCTTTCTTTTCTATTTCCTTTTCTTTCCTGAACCTCTCAAAATTTATCACCTCATTTTCTTTTTTTCTTTTCATTTTTTTAACCTTCTCCGCCACCTCTTTTTGTCATTTTTTTTTCACTCTCAAAAGGACATAACGATAGAGATATAGAGGATGAGAGGGTGACGTGAGGCCATGCACATGCACCTCACGTACTTGCTTTCTTTACTCTTTTTTTTTCTCACGGGCTCATTTCATTGTTTTGCTTTGTTTTTCTGTTGCAACAGCTAAACAGATAGAGAGAAGAGAGAGAGAACGGGATGGAGAGAGAGAGGGCAACTATAGAGAGAGAAAGAGAAAGACTTGTAGGGGAGCAGTTACAATTATAGAGAGAGAGATGGAGATGGTTGCTGGCAAGCAACATGAGGAAGCCGCGCAGGTCAGTGGGTGGCCACAGTGCTTGTGGAAAACTAAAACTGTTGGCATGGGAGGGCACAGGTGCTGGCACCGACGGGCTGTGAGAAATGGGTGGCAACCGCAGGGGGTGGGGCACCACGTTGGCATTACTGGAGAGGAGACTAGACGCCGCTGGCGATGCACGGCTGGGCAGGGTTCTCGGAGACGTTTGCGGCGTGCAGGCGGTGGCGGACTGTTGCTTGCCGTTGGTAGCAGAAGGGCCTACGGTGCCCCTGTTCCTGCATGGCTTGAGCTGTTCCTGCATGGCTTGAGGATGACATGACGATGGCGATGGTGGTTGCAGTCAGGACGGTGGTGGTGGTGAAGGTGATCGACGGCGAGGGACGACAGAGGAGGACGAATCCGAAGCGTTGATTGGGGCCTCTCGCCCGACTCCATCGCAGAGCCAGTGCAACCGGAGCTTCACACTCTCCTCTATGGTGGGTAGGAAGGGGCTCGGACGTGGACGCATGTTGCTTGGAGCGAGCACCAGCAGGAGATCTTGTTCAGACGTGGCCACCGGCGAGGGACAGGGAGCACCGTGCTCGGCTCCAATGGTGGGGCGATCACGTGGTCGGAGCCGGGGTGGCCGGTTGCAACCGAGGCCGTTCCACATGCTTGCCCGTTGGAGTGACGTGATGCGGCGGACGTGGTTACATGCACGACTGCATGGGCAGTCCGCTTCACGCTCTTGGCTTCCAAGATAGCACGGGGATGGTGGCTTGTGGCGATGGGGAAGGGGCGAGGCGGGGGTCTGCTCGGAGGATACGGGCTGGACCGGTAGTGGTGAGGAGGCTGCTCATAGCCGGGGTGCTCGCGGGCGACGATGGTGGAGGGTATGACCCTGTTGATATGTGGAAGATGGTGGAGGCGAGAGCGGGCTGCTGGGGACGCTGCGGCGGTGGGAAGGGTGAGGGTAATAGGTTGGACGATGCCAGGAGTGGAGGGGGTGGTGCAGGACGAGGGCGCAGCTGGCTGGGGTGGGGAAAGAGGAAGGTTTTACGGTGCAAGTGGGTGTGGTGGAGAGAAGAGAGGGAGATGGACGTTTTGGGGAACTGTAGGCAGCAATGTGGTGGAATGGAAGAAAGAGAGGGGTGGTGGTACAGGGGCCAAACAAGGATGGTGCTGGTTTTGGTGTGCCGGGCGCATGCATATGAGGGGGAAGGAGGGAGGAAGAAGAAGTAGGGATGCTACGTGGTGGGGCAGGGGATGAAGAAGAATGCAAGGGAGATCTTCTAGCAGTTACAGGTGTGAAAGAGAGAAAAGGAGGACGGTGGGCAGGTGGGTACGGGGCTGACGGCGGAGGAGAAAGAGTGGTGGGACTATAGCAGTGAGAGGGGGAAAGGATAGGGCCGCATCTCACGGTCGAGTAGTTTGGGCTTCTCACCCACAGGGGGGGGCATCTCACCCCATCTCCATCTCGGAGAACACAAGGTTTCTCACCTCACGTAGGATAGTGGTTTCCAAAAATTCTAAACAACTTCATTACTTCTTAAAAAGAGGTTGCATAACACATTTATAGACTCCACAAAGAAAATGAAAAGACACTCATTAAACTTCAACTAACACCTAACACCTAAGACTCATTATACCTCTAGTGGGAAGACTAAAAGACACTTAATAAAGACTATTACATGATGTGAATATTTTATTTCTACTACAAAAGAAACACACATCTAGGCCCACTAACATGGCCCATTAACACAAAACTCTTAAAATAGCAAATATAGTTTGATAGTTGCCGGTGCCACTTTGACGATCGACCGTTGCCGCTTGTCGACCCCGTGACGATTCCATCAGGACGTAAAGAGCCCACGTTGAGGATGTAACTCCCGCCTAAAACTCCTCAGGTTATGAGACTCATGAGGCTAGCGCACTATTTAAACCTAGGAATCCCTCCGGCGAAAGGTAAGGCCAACACACGCCTACACATCCTGAGCTGGAACCACTTCACCACCTTGGTGGAGAGGGATCTCGTACATCTACTTTTTCCTCCCTTCATACCTTCCACCACTGCTCTACTGACTTAGGCATCGGAGGGTTTTCCCCAGGGAATCATCCCCTGGGCCCCCTGATCTGTTTCCCATCCTTACAGTTCACTGTTCGGTGGTCATTTTCTCCACCTCAGGATCAGCGCGAGATCGCCCCTCTTTATCGAGCGTGAGGAAGTCCCACGCCCGATCTATCCCTTCGCCTGGATAAAGGCTAGCACTCAGCACCCACTCCGACTGACTCTCACCAGAGCTATGCCTATCGCAAGGACATGGTTGGCACTCTTCATGCTTGGGTCGACCAACGATTGCTTATCCACGCTGCCATTGAGAGCTCTTTATGAGCAGGAGTTCACAAGGATAAGGGACCCATGACCCCTCAAGGCTATAAAGATCCCACGATGAGGACGTAAAGAGCCCACGTTGAGGACGTAACTCCCGCTTGAAACTCCTCAGCTTACGGGACTCATGAGACTAGTGCACTATTTAAAACTTAGAATCCCTCTTGCCAAAGGTAAGGCCAACACATGCCTACACTCCCTGAACAGGAACCACTTCACCACCTTGGTGGAGAGGGATCTCATGCATCTCCTTCTTTCTCCCTTTATAGCTTCCACCACTGCTCTGCTGACTTAAGCATCGGAGGGTTTTCCCCAACGATTCATCCCCTGGGCCCCCTGATCTGTTTCCCTTCCTTGCAGTTCACTGTTCGGTGATCATTTTCTCCAGGTCAGGATCAGCGCGAGATCGCCCCTCTTCATCTGACGTCGTCTGTGGGAAACAATCAAAGAGCCAGCATGGTGCAAAGAAGTACAGGGTGGAGATCCGCCGGTGATAGGGGAAAGGCCATGGTGGTGGGGAGAGAGGCCCTTCTAAGGCCACACAAGACCCCCCCTCCAACGCCAGCACCCCATCCGACAAACCACCTCCACCCGCGGCAGTAGGGCAACCATCCAACGAGGGCGCTAGCGCTTTCCAAGCCCTCAACACAAAACTGGATGTCCTCGTGGAACTCATTGATGACCCAGGCGGCCAGGGAAGGAAGGTCACGCATCCCTTCGGAAAGCCCACCCCGCGGAGACGCGTCCCAACACACTGTTGGAGGTCGCTTCAGCCTCCGAGGATGGCAGCTTATTCGCAATAGGTCAGGAGGACCTTCACAAGCCCCTCCTTTGGAGCAAGAGGCCTCCTCCACGCCGAAAATGGGAAAACATAGGGCACGCTGTCTGCACCCGGAGACCGAAGTCCCCAAGGAGCGCCAGGACAGCCCGCCATCACGTCCCCCTAGCCCCACGGCGCAACCGCAGCCGGAGTTATCCCTCCGTTTGCTAGAGTTCGAGAGGCACTTCGCAGAGCAGGAGCGCGCCTTACGCGTCTTACAGAAGACCTCCCCAGCAAAGGACGAGGAGAAATCCCCGTTCTCTGATTATATCTTGAAGGCAGAGGTATCTCCCAGAATCTCCATTCCGACCTTCAAACCTACGACAGCCAGGGCGACCCGGCCGACCACTTCGACAGCTTCGACGCCCTAATGACCCTTCACTGGGCGTCCGACGCCATCAAATGCCGAGCCTTCGCGACCACCCTGGTCCAAGGTGCCCAAGCATGGTTCCGGGCCCTCGCCCCTGGATCCATCTAAGACTTCAAGTAGTTTGGGCGAGTATTCAAGGAGAGTTTCACCGGCGGCGCCCCCCCAAAGTCGGTAGTGGGGCTATTGGCTCTCAAACAGGCGCAAGGGAAGAGACTCTGGGCTTACATTAACCGATTCAAATCGAAAACCCTGGGAATCCCCCGCCTGAACACAGCCTCAGCCATAACCGCGCTGACCGGAGGCACCAAGGCCGAGAACCTCCGCCGTGAACTTGTCCTCTGATAAGTGTCCATTTCTTATGATAATTCATCGCATGTACACCATTTTATGTGCATATAATTAGGCAATTATGTATATTTCATAGTTAACCTCAACTCCGCATTTAAATTGGAGCTTTCACGTAAATTGATTAATTTGGTGATATTATTTAATAATAAATTAAAGTTGAGGGCCATGAGCATTAATTCCCCATTGCATAACCATGAGCATTTGAGATTTATATGCACATTGTGATAATTTTTATGGACTAAAGTGCAATTATGTGTGTGCAGGACACCGAAGGTAATTACAAAAGAAGCCGGGGGCAAAACTGTCACCACCACTTTGACCAAGTCAAAAGCACATATTTTGGTTGGAGGGAAAAGAAATTTCAAATGTTTGAAATTGAGGAAAAGAAACATATATTTTGGTTGGAGGGAAAATTGAATTCAAAGTTTGAAATAAAGGAGAGACATGATGAGCATTGGGAAAGGGGTGCCCAAAGTCCAAGAAAGGGGGTGCCCACCTACTTTTTCTCTTCCCCATGCATCATATTCCACTTAAATCACAGCCATCTATCTCCTTTTGATACAATGTCCACCCTCCATCTACCCAACTTTCCCTATAAATAGCCCATGACAAGGAGGAGAAAGGGAGTTCTTCTTTTGGCAATTTTTACCCTCTCCCTCTCACATCTTAGGTCACCGATTTCGCCCTCTTCCGTCCCTCTTCTCTTCTTTCTGTCTTCATAAAAGTTCTTTATTTTTAAGTCCTATACAACTTCTTCTTCTACATCATCTTCTAATTCCTTCTGGTTTATAAGCTATTTCATATTTTTCATTGTGCTATCATGTTCATCTGCGAACCAGTGTTTCTCTCTATTCTTATCCCTATTTCTCTCTCCTCTAGTCATTTTCTGCTCCTACTGTCTTCATAACAGTTCTTTTTTTTAATTGTTCTACAACTTATTCTTCTACACCATCTTTTAATTCTTTTTTATTTTGAAGTTATTTCCCATTTTTTAACTTGCTGTCCTATATTTTTACTGTTCATCCGAGGTGCAAGCTTTTATTATTCCTCCATTTTGAAGCCCTTCTGCTCTTCTTTGCTATCTAAGCTCTTCATCAAAGTTCTTCCCCTCTCCCTCCTCTTCAACTTCTTCTTCTTCAGCATCCCCTAATTCATCTTGGTTTCAAAGTCATTCTCCTCCAAGAGCAGCTTCAACGATGAAGGTGACTTCCTCCCGACGTAGACGACATCTTCCGCGAGGTGGTTCGTGATCCAAGGCCAAGAGAGGACGGCGTCGTCATCACCATTGCTGCTACCATCTCCAAACTCTAGACTTTTCTTGTTCTTATTACTTTTATGTTATTTCACTTCATTGTAATCTCGTTGCGTCATTAGTGTAATCTTATTTCACATTTCATGTACTCTTTCTTTTAAGTTAATGAAAGGAGTTGTTCTTTTGATCTAATTCTTGCTATTCTTCTCTCTCTATCCCCTTCTTCTATCTCTTCTTTCCACTTCATGTAATTATTTCATGTAGCATAGGCACATAGTCATAGACATTTTTAATTAATTGTTAGAATCATTCTTTGTTTCATCACTTTTCTTCAAGCAATCAAATCACAAATATTTTCCAAAGGAGTTCAAGGTTTTTAATTTTAAAAATCTCTTCTTCCCTGTGGATTCGACCCGTACTTGTCATAGTACTACGTTCTCTTTTGATCATTTTGTGCGAGTTCAGTTTTAAGATTGTTAGCGCGCGTGTAGTAACAACATACGCTTCCGCGTTATCAATTTTTGGCGCCGTTGCCGGGGAAGAATGATGATTTTTGATTTAAGAACTTTGTTTTCTTGTGTATATAGTATACTAATAAAGCTCTCTTTTCTTTTTTTTTACAGGATAAAAAAATCAAAAATATTCAGAGGTAAGTTTGCATTTCTTTCTTTCATCTTTTGATTTTGTCATTCATTTCAAAAAAAAAAAGAGAATGAGAGATTGCGCTTCAAGTAAGTGTCATAACTCCTCTCATTTTGTGTTATTTCCATAATATTTTTGCATATTGTGGTTAGATAGGTTCACTAAATAAAAAAAAAACTCTTCACTTGAACCCAATAAAAAATCATCATTCCAAGAGTAGAAATCACACTTTCATGCTCTAAGTCATGCATCATTTAGGATAGAAGTTTTTTTTTCTTGTTGTTTAACTTTGGTCATTGCATTTTGGAGATTGCGAGGGGCAAGGTGAGTTCTTTTCTAAATCATATGCTCATGCATACTTGCATAGAACCCCTTTTTTAAACTTGGTTTGTTGCATATCATTCTAAAATATTCTAAGGGCAACACCCATAAGTAAGATAAGGTGGGGATTTCATCACCCTTCCTTAGCCCACAAACCATAATTTACTTCATCTTTGCATCACCTAGACCCTAAATAAAATTCAATAGACGTTGGCCCTATGTTCACACTATGGTTCTTGTGTTATTTGGGTTTACTCTCTTGTTAAAACCGGTGCCTAAGGCAAGACGGTCGGACGTCAAACGCCTTAAGCGGGCTAGTGGTTTGTAATTAGGTCCCTACGAAAGTAGGGGGAGCCTCCCACTACCCCACCCCTTATCTGGCCGGTAGAAATATTGAGGGTGAACTCAAGTTGCACTTTAGCCATTTGGTGAAACCTAATTTGTAGGTCTAAGTCACATCTAGGTCATTAGGTAATTTGTGTGACAACTTGTTTGTGTTTGCATAAAAAAATAAAAAAAAATAAAAAAATAAATAAAAATTCCTCATCTTCTCTCTCTTCGTCCTAGTTTGTGTCAAAACTAAAAAATATATAAATCATCATAAAAAAATATTCTCTCTCATCTCTCTCTTCGTCCTAGTTTATGCAAGGAAGAATATCATAACATCCAAACCTATTAGGACCCATTTAGGAAATAGAGAGAGTCTTGTATCCAAGAGACGATCTCTAAGAAGATCTTATGGCTGAAAATCAAGGACCTCACCACCAAAATCTTATGGCCGGAAATCCAAATCCTCCAAAGTAAATGAAGGATTATTTCATTCCCAACCAATATCAACCTCCATCTTGCATTTACATTCTTCAAAATCAAGCCATCCATTATGAGATCAAGTCAAGCATAATTCAAATGCTCCCCTCATTTTATGGAAATACCAATGAGGACCCCTACAAGCACATTGATGATTTTTTAGAAATTTGTTCCACTGTAAAAATCCAAAATTTCTCGGATGATGCCCTTAGACTGACCCTCTTTCCATTATCTCTTAAGGATAAGGCTAAATATTGGTTAGGCACTATAGGGAAGCCAATCAGAACTTGGGCCGAGATGCAACAAGAATTTTTGAAGAAGTTCTACCCTATAGGCCGCACCAATACCATGAGAAGGGCAATCACGGGTTTTACCCAAACCCTAGGGGAACAAATGCATGAGTCATGGGAAAGACTCAAGGAATTGCTTAGGAAGTGTCCTCACCATGGGTTGTCCAAATGGTAAATAGTCCAAGCTTTTTATGAGGGTCTATCCAATCAATTTAGATAAATGGTAGATGCATCATGTGGAGGGGCATTCATGAGCAAAAGTGAGGATGAGGCGTATGATTTATTCGAAATACTTAGTGAGAATTCTATCAATCATGCTTCTTTATCATCTATGAGAGATCCATTGGGCCCTCCAAGCGGGCCAGATTATATGAGGTCAAGGCCCGGGGTGATTTTGAACCAAGATTAGACATATGTCTCATCACTCAAAAGTTGGATAAAGTAGAGAGTCTGACTCAAAAGTTAGACCAACTCTTGACTTTGAAAGACCCTTCTTGCCAACCATCATCTCACTCCTACTCGGGTCAATCTGTCACTCCACATGAGGCATGCACTCTATGTGCAAGCCCATCCCATCACATCACGGAGTGTCCAACTGCGGCTCAATTACCCCCTGTCATCCAGGAGCAAGTCTTTGCAGTCCAAGGATTCTCTAAGTCCAATAATGACCCATTTTCAAACACATACAATCCGGGCTGGAGGAATCACCCGAACTTTTCTTGGAAATCCCAACAAGCTCTACCTCAAGTAACCAACCCCTCTATTCATCAAGCCCAAAAACAACCCATGCAAAGTCAATTTCAAACTCAACCCAAAACCTTCAATCCATTTGGTAGAGGTCCACAAGCTCAATTCCTTCCTATGGGCTATTCACATTTTCAATCTAATCAAGGCCAACCCACTTACCAACCTCCGTCTCAATCCAACTTTGAAGATAAATTCAATCAACTCCAACAAATCATCTTGAATCAACAACAATCTATTTCTAAGTTGGAAAGTCAAATAGGACAATTGGCGGAAGCTACAATGAGAAGAGAAGTTGGTCAACTTCCAAGTTAACCCGTGGCCAACCCAAGAAGCCAACCCCCGAGTTTTCCTCCACAACCGGGCCTCCTACCTCAACCCATCCCACAAGCCCAACCTAAAGGCCCACAATTTGAAAATGTCAAGGCTATTTCAACTTTGAGGAGTGGGAAGGTGTTAGATGACCCATACAAGGATGGAAAGGAGTTGCAAGATTTCATAGAAAAGAATCAAGATAATGAGGATGCAAGCAAGGAGGATTGCACTCAAGATAAGTTGGGGGGAGATCCTAAAGGGAAAGGAAACGCCCATGAAGATCCAAATTTCTATCAACCCAAGGTCCCCTTTCCTAATGCCTTAGAACCCAAGCCCACTAAGACTAGGCCGGCCCAAAATGAGGAATTCATGGAGCTCTTTTCACAAGTTCACATCAATATTCCACTCCTAGATGCCATAAAACATGTTCCGGCCTACGCCAAATTTCTCAAAGAGCTTTGCACTCCAAGAAGAGGGCCCAAGTCGACCCCTAAGAAAATTTGGCTCTCCGAGGATGTTAGTGCGGTCTTGATGAACAATCTCCCTAGAAAGTTGAAGGATCCCGGTGCTCCCCTCATCTCATGTGATATAGGTGGTGTAACCTTTGACCGTGCCCTCCTCGACTTAGGAGCTAGTGTCAACCTTTTACCCACCTCTATTTATGAGTAATTTGATATAGGGGAACTCAAGCCAACCCCCGTCATTCTCCAACTGGCCGATCGCTCAGTCAAGACCCCTCGAGGTTTGATAGAGCATTTGATTGTGAAAGTCCATGATTACTACTTCCCCGTTGATTTCCTCATTCTTGACATGGCCTCCTCCTCGGAGCTAAGTCACACCCCAATCATCTTAGGCCGCCCATTCCTTGCTACTACGAAAGCTAACATCAATTGTGCTATGGGGACGATGGACATCTCATTCGGAGGATAAAAAGTTTGTCTCAATGTGTTCAAAGCCTCCCAATATTTAGACCTAGATGAAGAATGCCACTTCATAGACATCTACGATGAACTTATTGAGAATGATCTGGGCATGAGTCAAATAAGGGAGGTCAATGCTCTTCAAGATTCCGCTCATCATAGTAGCATTTGGCATAAGGTTGAACCACTTCTAGCTTTGCAAGATGAACTAGCCCTTCCATCACTTGAAAGTCCTCCTAAACTTGAGCTTAAGCCCCTTCCGGACTCCCTCAAATATGCATTCCTAGGCCCCGATCAAACCCTTCCTATTATCTTAGCTTCCAATCTTATCCCTACCCAAGAAACACTTCTCCTAGAAGTCCTTAGGACTCACAAGGGTGCCATAGGTTGGACAGTGGCCGATCTTAAGGGGATAAGTCCGTCTATTTGCATGCATCACATTTACATAGAGGACAACGCCAAACCTAGTCAGGAAATGCAAAGGAGGTTGAACCCGAACATGAAGGAGGTGGTGAAGAAGGAGGTTGTCAAATGGCTCGATGCGGGAATTATTTATCCCATATCGGATAGCCAATGGGCGAGTCCCACTCAAGTGGTTCCTAAGAAATCGGGACTCACCATGGTCCAAAATGAACAAGGAGAAGATGTGCCAACTAGACCCACCACGGGATGGAGAGTGTGCATCAATTATAGGAAACTCAATGCCATGACCAAAAGGGACCATTTTCCACTCCCCTTTATTGACCAAATTCTAGAGAAATTGGCGAGCCAAAGATAGTTCTGTTTCCTAGATAGATATTCTGGATACAATCAAGTGGCCATTTATCCGGAAGACCAAGAGAAGACCACATTCACTTGCCCATATGGAACATTTGCCTTTCGGAGAATGCCATTCTGTATTTGCAACGCACCGGCCACTTTTCAAAGGTGCATGATGGCCATTTTCTATGATATGGTAGGAGAATTCTTGGAGATCTTTATAGATGACTTTTCTGTGTTTGGGGAGTCATTTGAAAACTGCTTAAAAAATTTAAAGAAAGTGCTTGCGAGATGTATTGAAACCAACCTTGTTCTTAGTTGGGAAAAGAGTCACTTCATGGTTCAAGAGGGCATAGTTTTGGGCCATATTGTGTCCGAACCGGGTATAGAGGTGATAAAGCCAAGATCGACCATATTTCTAATCTCCCTCCTCCGACCTCTGTGAGGCAAATTCGTTCATTCCTCGGCCATGCCGATTTTTACCGCCGGTTCATAAGTAACTTTTCTAAGATTGCCCACCCGTTAACTCTTCTCTTGGCCAAAGACACTCCATTCCATTTAGATGCTGCCTGCCTTGAGACTTTCAATACCCTTAAAGAGGCTTTGACCAAGGCACCCATTCTCCAATCTCCTAATTGGTCTTTGCCTTTTGAAATCATGTGTGATGCCTCCTACTATGCTATCGGGGCAGTTCTAGGCCAAAGAATTGACAAGTGTCCGATGGTGATATATTATGCGAGTCGCACCCTCGCCGATGCTCAGCTTAACTACACCACCACGGAAAAGGAGCTGTTAGTTGTTATCTTTGCCCTTGAAAAGTTTCGATCATATCTCTTAGGGGCAAAAGTCATTGTGTACTCTGATCACTCAGCTCTCAAATATTTGTTCTCTAAGAAGGATGCCAAACCTAGACTCATTAGGTGGATCCTCCTACTCCAAGAATTTGATCTTGAGATCCGAGACAAAAAAGATTCTAAGAATAAAGTTGCCGATCATCTTTCTTGGATTCTCACAACTGATAATGCTCCTTTGAAGGATTCATTTTCAGATGAACATCTCTTGTCCATCACCCATAGTCAACTCCCATGGTTCGCAGACATTGTCAACTACTTAGTTGTGGGACAAATTCATAATGGGTGGTCTAAACAGGTGAACCAGCAGCTTGCAGGAGCCACCACGACCACCTCCTGTCGAATCTGAAGGCCCAAGAGGTATCCACGGAAGAGTCTACCAGTATTCTTCGTAACGGCGGTGGTTTCATCCCCATCCGAGCTTCGTGCTGCCCGAGAGATCCGTTCTTCCACAACTGCGCAGAGCTGCCCCTGCTGAGCACATGAACCGGAGTAGAAGCCTTACCACTACTAACCTCAAGAGAATCAGGCCAAGAGTTCTTCTGCAAAGTTGTTCCTCATCCTGTCTACTTCCAGAATCAAGAAGCGGAACTTCGATCGACATCCGTGGGCCCGTGTTATCAATTTTCTCCCTCGGGTACGAGGTTCTGCTTCCCACAGTCTGGACCGACCTTTCATCATTTTTCAGAGTCCCCTGGTCTTATCTGGAATCGTTCGGCATCCCCGCCAGTTTTTCTGTGAAGAAGACTCGTCCACGGTTCCAAAAACTCCAGCGGTACTTGATTCTGAGTTCGGGAGCTGTCGGGGCATCTTCTTCTTCCTGCTGTTGGAAACCAGAAGCTGTCAGTCCAAGAATCTGCCTCCCTGTTCGAGCGTCCACCCAGACCAGCAACGGCGCCAGAAGAAATCAACAAAATTTGGACGACTTTCCTGGTCTCCTACAAAGATTTTCCAGGTGGTCTCGTCCCCAACAAAATTCGGTAGCAGTCGTAGCAGTCAATTCTTCAATCATCTATCAGCACTCACAGAATGTGGACAGAATCGGCAACCTCCCATCCTCGGTGTTCCTTTCTCAAGTTTCCCTCCCCGCTTGGCCGGCTGAAGGCCCCTCCCTATGTGGAGGTAGTTTTAGTTGTAATATCCATTAACCCCCACCCCAAGGTCCCCCCTCCTGCGAGAGGTGTAGTATTGTAATCATTTGGACAGGTCAAGCTACCCCGACGCGGCGTGTGGGGATCCACCCGCCTCCCCGCTCGCCCTCATCTCCGAGCGGGACCGATTTCTTCAAACCGGTCGAGTAAGTGCTCCAAAACTTTGCTCTCATTTGTGCTTGTCTTTCAATATTAGTTCTTAGTTCCGCTGGCCGTGAGAGTGAGAGCTCGATCCTCAAGCCCCGTTGCCTTGAGTGATCACCGTGGGGAAGAGTGTAACCGGTGCCTTTGGCACTTTGTCGGTCCCATTGAATTGGGCTTCCACATCCTTTAGGAATCAAATCTTGGCCTTGCTGGCCCTCTACCAGCAAGGGCCCAACCCTCACATCCTCTACTTGGCATCGCCAAGTTACCCCAGGCTTGGGTGAGCGACGATAGAGCGGTGGCCCACATCGGCCCGTTTGAATGCGATTGTGCTTGCTTGCTTAAGTCCAAGGGTGTGTCACATCAATATATTTTTAAGGTTCGGGTGTCCGAGGGCGATCATTAGTGATGGAGGTTCTCATTTTACTCATGCCCAATTCCGAGCTCTTCTCGGGAAATATGGGATCACTCATAAGATTGCCACCCCCTATCACCCCTAGACAAGTGGCCAAGTAGAGACATCCAATAGGAAGATCAAAAATATCCTGCAGAAATCTATTAGGCCCGATAGGAAGGATTGGTCTGAAAGATTGGATGACGCTCTTTGGGCCTATCGGACAGCATACAAAACCCCCATTGGAATGTCTACATATAGGTTAATCTTTGGAAAAGCTTGTCACTTACCCGTTGAGCTTGGGCATAGGGCATATTGGGCTATTAAACAGTTCAATTTTGACTTGGCCCAAGCCGGATCTCATAGGGCCCTACAACTAAATGAGTTGGAGGAGTTGAGGAATGAAGCCTATGAAAATACCAAGATTTACAAAGACAAGACCAAAGCTTTCCATGATCAACACATTGTGAGAAAATCATTTTAACCTGATCAAAAAGTTTGGCTCTTTAATTCAAGGTTGCGCTTATTCTCCGGAAAATTAAAGTCTAGATGGGATTGACCATTTGTTGTGCTCAAAGCCTTTGATCATGGTGCTGTTAAAATTCTAGATCCTAAAAATGGTCAAATTTTCACTGTCAATGGTCAGCGTCTCAAACTCTACTTGGAAAACACACAACTTCCATCAAAGGAATCAATCCCACTGAGTGACCCATGATAAATACAAGAATGTCGTCTGGCTGAAGACGTTAAACTTAGCGCTTGTTGGGAGGCAACCCAACCATTTCTCTTCAAAAATTTAGTGAGTCATTTTCATTTGTGTTTGAAGGAGCTGGAAGAAGTCGTTCGCAAAACCGCCTGCCAAAATAGCCACGTCTGTGCACCCCAGGTTGTACCTTTCCTTCCCAAACATTCATGTATGCATTGTCCTGTTCATATATTCTACATACCATTGAGGACAATGTCATTCAAGTTGGGGGGGGGGAGAAAAATTTTCATGATCCATATAGTACAACCTGATAGGAGTTCTGTCTTGCATGTCATCGTTGCATGAAAGTAGAAAGATGTAAACCCCATTTTGAGTTTCATGATTCATGCTTAAATTAAAAGTAATTCTGGAATAGAAAAGACTAGGGAAAAGGATGATGAAAAATTTAGTCAATCTAGCCATGGAAACTTGATATAAGAATCGCTTTAAAGTTCATGTGCACTTTGAAAAAAAAAGAAAAAGAAATTCATGTTGCACACTAATGAAACAAGTAAGACAAGCCCTCTGTTATTTTTAGTATGTTGTCTGATATTCTGCACTTCTTAAGAAAAGAGATCTTTTTACAAAGTTTTCTGTCAAATCATCTATCAAATAAGCGTAATGGTACAAAAAAAAGAAGAAAAGAAAAGAAAAGAAAAACACACCATGAAAAATGCCCCTAGTCTTAGTAATCGGGCCTACTTCACCTAAGACGTGTTGAGGTTCGCGTAAAACGGAAAAGGGAACCTTGATCTATGAAACTAGGCCTGCTTCTCCTAAGGCAAGAGTCGAGGTTTGCGTTGAGCAGTGAAGGGTAGTGCAGCATCATGTGTGGTATAAAAGATCCCAAAGGGACAAAGCAATAAGGCAGATAAAAAGCTAATATACTTAATGCTCTGATCTAAGAGGTGCATGGTTGAAAGGCATTTGCTTAGAATAGCAAATGGGGGATGCAACTGTCTAAGCTGTGGATTTGGTAGTTATACATGCACAAGTGCTATTGAGCTTTGATTTGAATTCTTAATCATGTACTATTAAGTTCCTACATAAGGCTAGTGTGCATTAATCATTCCAGATTCTTAATCTTTGGTTGACTCTATGAAGGGAGAACTGGATATGAGAGCATGAATTTTACAAAGTCTTATTAGTCCTAAATTTTAATTTATTGACATTGCTAAGGGACTAGCAATGAGTAAGTCGGGAGGTGTGATAAGTGTTCATTTCTTATGATAATTCGTCGCATGTACACCATTTTATGTGCATATAATTAGGTAATTATGCATATTTCATAGTTAACCTCAACTCCGCATTTAAATTGGAGCTTTCACGTAAATTGATTAATTTGGTGATATTATTTAATAATAAATTAAAGTTGAGGGCCATGAGCATTAATTCTCCATTACATAACCATGAGCATTTGATATTTATGTGCACATTGTGGTAATTTTTATGGACTAAAGTGTAATTATGTGTGTGCAGGACACCGAAGGTAATTACAAAAGAAGCCGGGGGTAAAACTGTCACCACCACTTTGACCAAGTCAAAAGCACATATTTTGGTTGGAGGGAAAAGAAATTTCAAATGTTTGAAATTGAGGAAAAGAAACACATATTTTGGTTGGAGGGAAAATTGAATTTAAAGTTTAAAATAAAGGAGAGACATGATGAGCCTTGGAAAAGGGGTGCCCAAAGTCCAAGAAAGGGGGTGCCCACCTACTTTTCCTCTTCCCTATGCATCATATTCCACTTAAATCCCAGCCATCTATCTCCTTTTGATACAATCTCCACCCTCCATCTACCCAACTTTCCCTATAAATAGCCCATGACAAGGAGGAGAAAGGGAGTTCTTATTTTAGCAATTTTCACCCTCTACCTCTCACATCTTAGGTCACTGATTTCACCCTCTTCCGTCTCTCTTCTCTTCTTGCTGTCTTCATAAAAGTTCTTTATGTTTAAGTTCTCTACAACTTCTTTTTCTACATCATCTTCTAATTCCTTCTGGTTTTTAAGCTCTTTCGTATTTTTCACTGTGCTGTCATGTTTATCTGTGAACCAGTGTTTCTCTCGGTTCTTCCCCTTATTTCTCTCTCCTATAGTCATTTTCTACTCTTACTGTCTTCATACAAGTTCTTCTTTTTAAGAGTTCTACAACTTATTCTTCTACACCATCTTCTAATTCCTTTTGATTTTGAAGTTATTTCCCATTTTTCAACTTGTTGTCCTGTGTTTTTACTGTTCATCAGAGGTGCAAGTGATGTGACACCACCTTGGGGTGATGACCACAAGACAATATGACCCTTGGACCTAAGGTTGCAAGCAAGCAAATTGGCGATGATACCACTCGAGCGGCTCACTCGCTTGGTGCACACTTATGCCCGTTGGCAACTAAACGATAATTGAGAGGGTCCGGGGTGGGACAATGATGCTCCGGTGCTTGGCAAGCTTGGGGAGAACCCCAATTGGGCCAGGGATACCCACTCACGGGTGACCGTCACACCATGGGTGTGGGTTGAAATGGCTCGCTCACAACTCGCCCGCGATGGACACTCACGTGTTCGGCAATTTGGGCCGGGCCCTCGCTCTCCGTCCGACGCAGCAAAGCAAGAATACTAAGCTAAGCAAGTGATATTGACCAGCAAGGAAAGGGGGACAGAGGCTCACCTAGCCGGCGTGAAGACGCCAACTCCGGCCGAAGACGGGGGCGAGCGGGGAGGTAAGGGTTTGCGCCCGCAAGCCGCGTCGGTGTCGCTTCAAATCTGTGAAAATATTATTACATGAACTACACCTCTCGCAGGAGGAGGGCTCTTGGGGTGGGGGTTAGACTTATTACAACCAAGATTACCTCCACGCAGGGAGGGGCCTTCAGCCGGCCAAGCGGGGTGGGGAAATTATGAAGAGAACGCCGACTCTCCAAGCTTCGCCGGTTCTGCCACTCTTCAGTTTTGCTGAACATGTTTTCGATGAAGCTGCTGCCACGGACTCAACCGAGCTCCAAATTTGATGAAACCAGTGCCAAAAGTTCCCCAGCTGGCCGAGGATGATGCTTGAATTTTTTGGGAAGCTCTGGAACTCGGGGCTGATCAGATCGGCGACTGGAGCAGGACAACAACACTCTACCTCTAACTGATGCAGAACTGATATAGTGGATTCCAGAAGGCACTGCGGTCGCTCCCGAACTCCAAATCAAACTAAACTAGTGGTGACGCGATCGTGGTCGGAGTAGCTTCAAGTAGAAATTGACGGGGCCACAATCCGAGGTCGGAGAGGAGAATGGTGGCCGGAGAAGTGAAGACAGGTCAAACCTGGACCTGCAGGGGGCAGACTGCACACTCCGGCAAAGAAATTCAGAACAACTACCTCGGGCGGGTGATTGGCATCGTTCCTTCTGCTACTGATGGAGGACTAGACGAAGAAGAATTTTGTAGAAGGAAGCGTGATCGAATTCCTCCATGGTTGGCCGCTGAATGGCTTCCAAGGTCGCTCTGGCCTTTAGTCTGGGACAGATTGCGCAGTCGTTGAAGATGACGTTCCTCCGGACAGCTCCGAACTCGGATGCAGGCAGGAGTATGACCGTTGTAAAGAAGACTTGGAGACGATTCCAAAAATATAAGATATGCCACCGGGAGCCTTTAGGGGAAGTCTTGGCTGCTACTGCAAATCACTGCTTTTCTGAAACCTGCAACAAGGACAAAATAGGTGGAGGAGAGGGTGTGGGGAAGGGCATGAACAAGGGGTTATTTGGTGGATGGGGAAGGGGGGGGTGCGACCTTGGGTGGTTAGGGAGGTGGGGAGATGAAAGGGCATAGCCCAAGGGAGAGGGAAATTCAAAATTTAGCCTAGGGAAGGGCTCTTTCAGTCTTGGGGAGAGGGAGGGTTGCTTGGGAGAGTGGAAAGGTGCATAGGAGAAGGGGTTTCCACCTAGGGGTTGGAGGGGGAATTGAATGAGTGCATGGGGAAGGGGAAGGGGCCTTAATGAGAGGTGAATGGGGAGGAGAGAGAATGAATTTCGAAATTGGGGTGGGGAGGAGAGAGAGAGGGGGCACAACCCACTTAGAGAGAGTGATAGTAAAAGAGGGAGAGAGGGAGATATTGAGAGGGAACTAGAAGGTGTGGAATTTTTTTGGATTCAATATTCAAGTATAATTGTCCCAAATGAGAGAGGGGTAGGGCTATTTATAGACTCCACACTTTTCCTAAGACCAAACTGACCCTGACAAACTAACTAATGACCAAACAGTCCAAGGGAGGGGCGCCCCTGGGCCTAGCCCAATGAATTGGGCCCATTAACCTATCAAACCAACATAATGACTTCAAGACTTAGGAAAATGACTTTCTAACCTAGGTACATGACTTAATAAAGGGAAAATTACATGTTTAAGACTCAAATAAAAATAATAAAATTACATGACTCGACTCACAAACACATGAGGAACATAATGGCGTACACCGACGATCAATCCGAGCTTCAGAAAATGTGGAGGGGCAAGGGATGTCCCCATCATACCCCCGGGGTGGGGAAAACTCGACCGTGTCGAGTATGGGTCCACCGGGGAAGTAGCATCCCAAACGCAGTTCCGGGCGAACCTTGTTCTCCAAACTCGACCCATGTCCATAGCCGAGGAACGGTGCTTCCACTCGACAAAGTGGCTCAGACACACCCTTAGGCTGGCGAAGAGATCTTGCTTTGCTTAGTATTGCCGCCATGTGCTGACGTCGGGCTCTCGGGCTAGTTTGTGGTGGCACTCCGAGGGTGTCTCTCACAAGGATAGGTGTAGGCTCAAGACACTCACTAGGATCCACCGCGGTACCCTTAGAGGGTGCCGGATCCGCCACGTGGAAAGTGGGATGAATCCCAAAACCCATTGGTAAGTTCAACCCGCAAGCCGGGTGCCAAGGCCGCTCGGAACTTGGCAAGGTCCAAGTCCTCGTGCCCTCAAATTGGAGGTGACCCTAGAGTAGAGCCACTCCAAAATCATCATCATCATCAAGTCGCCAACGTGGAATTTCAAGTGGCGCTCACGAGTTTTTGCCCGCTTTTTGTAATTCTCACCGCTTTTTGCTTGATGCATGTTTTGATGCGTATGCCATGTACTAAGATGCGGTGTGAGTGAGTAGTGCGTGGTATGCAAAGGTGGTCCAGGGCAACCACATGTAGACCTATCATGCATTGATGTTATGAAGACTTTGAATGTCCTGGGAGGATCGGGGCATCCATAGGTGTCCCTTTCATGTGTGAGTGTGATAAATGCCGGGGGACCCGGACATCCATGAATGCTCCTAACATGCTTGAGATTTATGATGAATGATGGTGGACCATTACAACCAAATATTGACCACTCATGTTTTCTTCTTGACATGTGGGTGATATGAATGAATGGACCCGACTTTCTAATCATGTCAAGTGGGGTGGTATGCCTAAGCACATGCATTTCAATCCTAGTGATGACTTCTATGTGCATAGGTGTGGGGTGGCCCTTGAGCTTCCATTCGTATGAGTCAAAGGGATCTAAGAAGGGAGACATCATGGAGTGGGGCCATCTATCAATCCCATTGTGTATGTTGCCTATGGTTAAGGCTTCTTTGGTGTAACTCAATTCTAGGAAGGGAAGGTTTTGGGTTATCATGGGTGGTAAGGGTAGGGTAAGGTGGGTGGTGAATAAGGTGAGTGGGTTACATTGAGATCTAGACTCCCATAGAAAAGGGTCAAAGGGATCATGGTAAGGGTCACCTTGGTAGGGGTACTCTATGCTCTCAAGGTCCTCGAATGGTGAGTCATCCTTCTCAATAATTGGGCCAAGGTTGCTAATGGGTTGACCGATCAAAGCACTTGGGATCTTAATGGTTGGGGAGTGGACTAGGATAGGTTCTTCCTCCATGGGAAGAAGGAGGATGATCTCACTAGTAACTTGGCCATTAGTGTAGATGGAAGTGATGGAGCCAATGGAGGGATATGCTAGGCTAATGGTGTTAGTTTCGGATGGCCTCTGTGGACGTGATTTTTTTTATGGTGGTATCTTTATTTATTTATTTAATTTAATTTATTGGATTGATTTATTATTTATTGATTTATTGGTTCATTGGCGTGCCAGTCACCGTGGTGACGATTCTTATTGTGCGCTCGATCTGACATGGTCAGTCGATTGTGAGTGATCGTGTCTGGACTAGAAGTCCATCATACCCTGAATGCTATGACGTTAATTACGTCCTCCCTAAGGAAGATAACCCTTGATTAAACGCTAGAGGTAGGAGGAAGACAGCGGTAAAGCCGTATGCTCAAAGGAGACAAAATTCATCTGTTTGCAAGACGTTAAATGTATTTGAACAGAGCAGGGGTTTGTTAATTACGGGAGAAACCCGACGGCATATTCCCACCATCTTGGATGATGCCAAGTGGGGAATAGGAAACCACCCATGCAGCGGCAGGGTGGGATCCATAAAAGATCGGGTGTATACACATAACCCGGAATCCGGATGGGGACCGGCCTGATGTAACACACCCGGTACGAGTGCGATGTCTTATTAATATCCCCCTTCGGAGGACCATCGGAGATCACGCAAGGGCATAACTCCGTGGGCCAGCGGGGTTGGAAGAGAGTACCACACTCGATTGGTGGGGTATATGTAAATTTTGGCAGCATGTTCCCTCAACCTGGATTGTGCCAAGGGAGGATAGGTCATCATCCACGGAGAGCCGGGACAACGACCGAACAAAGATGGGCACCAGGCCCAGGGACATCTCTTGCCTTCATATCATTGATCAATATTCCCTTGGAACCCATCAGAACACATGTAATGACATGGTTCTTTGGGTTCATAAGGCAGCGGTGAAATCCAGATTCAGGGCGAGAGATGTAGGGGAGATCTTCCCCATTATTGTATCTCATCAAGACACAAGTGATGGTATGTGAGTATCCCCTTGAACAGATGTAGGGGGAGATTTAGAAGTTTGAAGAAAGATGGTGCAGGGATGGGCCTCGGAGTGGATTTCATTCACTGAAGGAGGGATCTCGGCGTGGCTTTGATATTGGCAAGAAGGGGCTCTCGGCGTGGCTTTGATATTGGCCAAGGAGGGGTCCCGGCCTGGAGGCTTTCGACGGCCAAAAATAGGTCTCGGCCAGGGGTTTTCGGCGGGCAAAAGAGGCTCGGCCAGGGGTTTGGCCGGCCAAAAGAGGGAGGAAGGCCAGGGGCTTTCGGCGGCCAAAGAAGGGTCTCGGCCAGGGGTTTTCGGCGGCCAACAAGGGGTCTCGGCCAAGGTTCTATCCGGCCAAGAGAGGGAGGGAGGCCTCTCGGCCTGGAGCTTCTCGACGGGCTCCTGGGCGCGCTGGAAAGGGGGGGCGCCGAGAGGGGCATCATCAAGTTTTGGGCAAAAGGGGTGTGAATGGCTGCGAAGGCAGAGGGGCTCTCGGCAGAGGGTTTCCGGCGCGCTCCTGGCCGCGCCGGGAGTCTGCCGCCGGGAGCCTTGCACATAGCCTCACGTGGAAAGTATTTGTAACAGACTGGGTTGTTGTTTAGCAAAGGGGACAGCTCTCTCGGCAGAGGAGCTTTCGGCGGGGAAACTCGCACGCCGAGAAGGTGGGATTGTTGCAGGATTTCAGGGTTTCAGAGCTGAAATATCTGCCGTCGGGAGCCTTGCACAGGGAGTCATGTGGAAAGTGCTGTAACAGACTGGTTTGTCGTTTAGCTAAAAGAAGGAGAAGGCCTCTCGGCCTTATGGTTCTCGGCGGGGAAACTCGCACGCCGAGAAGATGAAATGCAGAAGGATTTCAGGGTTTCAGAGCTCAAAAAACGATGCTCTGTTTAGATGTTTTCTGGGATTTCAAGCTCGAATTGATGCCGAGCCAGGAGTGCAAAAGGGGAGACTCATGGATGTTTCTATTAGAAGGGTGCCAAGGGAATTGGACGATGGAATCAATGAAAGAAATCAGACCATCACCTGATCCTGTGGAGGGTTTTATCTATCTGTTGCAGGCCATTTGGGGGAGTCAAGAGATGACTGTCCTCTGACCCCTCCAGACGAGCCCAGTGACATTGAAAACCGGAGAAGGAGGGACTCTCAACGCAGAAACTTCAGGCCCTAAGCATTCAATACTTAGAATGGAGGACCCTGGGATCGGATCATCATTTATGAGAGCTGGACAGTCCAGGAAACCAAGAGACTGATATCTCTGGTTCCTAAACCGCATAAGGTGGCTCGTCAGAAAACTCAGATTATATATAGGGAAATATCCATTGAGATTGGAGAGGGAAGGAGAGAACAAAACTCAATAACCCATTAGATGGGGGTAGGAGTCCTATCCTCGTCCCTCTTCGAAGAACAAACCCATACGATCGGCTCTGAAACCCAAGGAGTCTAATCTATATTTCTTTCAGACAAAGACCATATACATAGAGAGACAGAGATCGGATATCTTGATCAATCAGTGCCCAGGCGGGCCATATCGATGTTTCATTGCATTGCATAAAAATCTTACACTGATCATGAAAGAGAAATGCAAGACAGAAAGGTAAAAATCAAGGCCGGAACTCTCCGGCTACAGTTGATAAATCGAGAAAGGACTCGCTATATTACATCAGATAAAAGAAAAACATGGAGGAGGGGAGGGTGGAGCATTGACTCCTCTCCCTCCCCAGTGCCCACCTGGAGCTTTCCTTCTTCTTCTCTTCTCTGTTGGTTGAAAGGGGGGGTGGCTCTTGCTCTCCGAACGGGACTCCCTCTCTATCTTTCTATTGCTCTATCTTTTCTTTTTCTTTCTTCCGATCGATCCCCTTTTTCTCTCGATCCCCTTTTTCTATCTGGCTTGGCTTTTTCTCTTCTTCTTCCCCCTACTTCTTCTCAGCCGCCTCCTCTCTCTTTTTTCTTCGAAGGGAGGGGGTTTTATAACCCTTTTCCTCTTCCTTCTCGGCAGGCACCTTCACGGCGCGCTTGAGGTAAGCTTCCCGGCGCGCTCGAATTTGGTCTCTCGGCGCCAGTATCTGGGCTTCGACATGGGCTTTCGGCGCCACCTTCATGTAGGCCCACTTGGGGTTTCTTTAAGTGTATCATCACCCCAAAGGGTCTATCCTCTATGAAACATCTTGTATTGAAATCATGATTGCAATTTTCATCAGTCCACAGTCGGGGTTTTATCAGTCCGTAGACAGGGGTTTTATCAGTCCGTAGATAGGGATTTCATCAGTCCGCAGACAGGGTTTTATCAGTCCGTAGACAGGGATTTCATCAGTCCGTAGACAGGGTTTTATCAGTCCGTAGACAGGGATTTCATCAGTCCGTAGACAGGGTTTCATCAGTCCGTAGACAGGGATTTCATCAGTCCGTAGACAGGGATATCATCAGTCCGTAGACAGGGTTTCATCAGTCCGTAGATATGGTTTTATTAGTCCGTAGATAGGGATTTCATCAGTCCGTAGATAGGGTTTTATCAGTCCGTAGACAGGGATTTCATCAGTCCGTAGACAGGGTTTCATCAGTCCGTAGACAGGGATTTCATCAGTCCGTAGACAGGGTTTCATCAGTCCGTAGACAGGGTTCTCATCAGTCCGTAGATAGGGATTTCATCTTATCAATATCGTCACTCGAATGACGACGAGCTCGGACATCAGCCTTAGTCTGGGAAGACCTCAGCCGGGTGCATAATCTGTGGAGACGATTCTTCTTCTGCTCTATCTTCTCAGGAGCCTTTATCATCTTCATCTGCCGGTGCTGGCTTCATCTTTATCTCATATTACTCCCGTCAGTAAGCCGACATCTGACCTACCCTGACATATCGTCTGTGACTTCTTGGACGAAGTAGTAGTACAGCTCTTCTTAAAGGGCTGGAAGATCTCATTAGTCGAGTGACTGCTGCTTTATCAGTGCTGCCGTCTGAGTGACATTGGCACCGGGCATCAGCTTTGGCCGACAAGGGCTTTAGCCGGGTGAAAGGTTGATAAGCTTCATCCTTAGTCTTTCGCTGTTGGTCAGATCTTCTTTTCAATTATGCTTCCACCCTTGTTCATTTTCCGGGTGTCAACAAATGCCCCCCACCTGCGGGCGGCGTAAGCGCAGAATAAGCGCCACGGGGGTTGCAGGTGTCTTTTACTATTGGAGGGTATCTTCCTCAATTTGTCTTCAATTCAGTTCTCAGACCTGATCATCTCGCTGTAACAGTATTCTGCACATCGATGTTTCTTCTCTTCATATTTTCTGTCATTATTTTCAGCATTTGGGGCTTTTCGGCCTGCAGGACCTCCCGGCGCAAAGCTTCTCGGCGCAGGGGTCTCTCGGCGTAGCCTGATTGGCTAGGCTCTCGGCCTGGACCCTCTCGGCGCGCCCTGGCGTAGGGGGTCTTGGCCTGGGGTGTTCTCGGCCTGGGAGCCTTCTCGGCGCGCCCTGGCCGCAGAGGGGCCTCGGCCTGGGGGGCTTCTCGGCCTGGGGTCTTCTCGGCCTGGGAGCCTTCTCGACGCGGGGTCTTCTCGGCGCGCCTTCTGGCCGCCGGGGGCTCTCGGCCTGGACGTTCTCGGCGCGTGTTTCACCGCGCCGAGACCCTGGTCGCCTGGGCCCCTATTTAGGGCGCCGACGGCCTATTTTTCTTCATTCTTCACCATTCTTTCTCTTTCTTCAGCTTTTCTCCATTTCCTCTCTTCGGCGCGAGCCGTCTTCATCCTCTCGGCGGTGGCCGCGAGTCCTTCCGTCCTGGGTGACGTCTTTTGGGGATTCAATCCCTTCGCTTCCGGGATCACCCCCTCTTGGTTGGTGACTCCCTATTCTTTTTGGGCAGATCCCAAATAAGGGGAGATGCTGCCGAAATTTTTTTATAGAATCTCATGTTGCAATCCTTATAAGACTGACTTTTAATCCACATTTCTTCTTTTGTTTACAGATATAGCAATGGCTTCTGGCTCTGCTGCTACATCTTCCGGAGCTATTGGAGTTAGTTCATCGGCCCAGCCAGACATATCTCGGGCCACAGTAAATTGGTTGAACGTGCATAGCTTGGATGTTGGATATGATAGAATAGCTTCAGTTGACGAATCGTCTGATTCTGAAACTGACACAGTGTCGACGGCCCGGGTATACTCCACGGTGACCGAGACATGCTTCAGGCGGGATAATAACTACCGGCCAGACTTCCCGAAGGATCGCCACTTGATGCCGTTCATCCGGACCTTCACAGTGGGTGGCTTGCGAGATTATCGGATAGCTCGCGTAGTTGAAGCTGCCATCCTTGCCGAGCGAGATAGCCTGAAGGAATCAGTGTATCGCAGCAAGGCCATATATCTTCATGGGGAGAAGCGGGACTGGGATGCAGTCCTTGGAATATCGGAACTAGAACCGGAGAAGAAGATGCTGACCCAGGCACCAGATTTTACACCTGCTCGGTGGGACAATGCTGGCGGCCGAGTTCATAGGGAGAAGCCCGGCTATGGTATGTTCTTGGCACCTATAAAGTGGGGATATCGCGAAGAGCCCTTCGTGCTAAATTGTTCGGCCATTCAGTTCAAGTACCATTTGTCGGCTGGTTGGTTCGGAGACTGCAAGATCACTGACTCCCATCTATTCCGAGTAGTGGCAGTAGAATTTACCGAGTTTGTTCTGACGGAATATGCCCCTCTGCTGATCAGAGCGGGAGTATACCACAGTATTTTTGCTTCCAGATTCCGATATCCCATCTCCAGGGGGTTATGCTGTGGAATGTTTGAAGTGTTCTGTCCTTTGTTCAACACTTTTTATACAGCAGAGGGTGAGACATCCCTAGACCTCTGGAGTTTATCACGGCAATCCGGTCTGCCTATTGACGGTGAACCGTATGAAGAAGTCTGCTTGGCAGACTCCGAGAAAGACAGCTCTGATGGGGAAGGCAAGTATTCCCTTGGCTTCTCTTACCGATATCTGATGAAGGTCTATCGCTCCATTTGTCTGGCATATAGTAGAGGATCCTCCAAAGGCTATCATCCCCGAGAGAAAGGTAGCAAACTGAGGGTCCGGATCGGGCAGTGGCTCCAGTACTTCTTCGACGGTCCCCTGAAATATGCAGATTTCCCCTCTATGGGTCCTGTTGCGAGCAAGCAGATAAGAGCTCCCCGCTATAAATCGGCACTGCCATCTTCATTGCGCCATGCGGGCAAAGGTGGTCCCAACCCGGCAGGGGTAGATCCCATCACACACTGTGCAGCTTATTTCACATTCTGGCTGTGTACTTTTGCTCTTCCACAAGGGGACGAGACAGTCATTCGGCAAGAGGCCATATATCCAGCTTGTCAGATGGCCTAGGGGATGAAGCTGTCGCTCTGCCCAGTGGCCCTGTGTTTGATTTATAAATCTTTGGGGGACCTGCACAAGCATCGGACTCCCCGTTCTTTGAGGACCGTGGGTCCTTTTCATTTCTTCAATGCCTGGGTCTGCAGTATATTCCCTGAATTAGCTTCGAGAACCTTGCAGGCGGATACAGTGTCACCCAGGATGATTGAATTTGCCAGCGCTGAGCCTGGTCCCTTTTATGATCAGCTATTTAAAATAAGGGGCCGACTGATAAAAGTACCAGTGGACGCCCCTGGCAGCATACATTTCTGGAGCTTGGCAGCAGGTTCAGCTCCTTTGATTGATCCTCAAAGAGAGTGCAAGCTGGAGGAGATAGAGACATATTTCCACCCTGTCTCAAGGGTCAACACTGCTCGGCCAATCTTGGAACCGGAGCTGGTGAGATGGGCCATGGCAATTCGGCCCAGTGTTTTGGTTTACAGAAAGGGTGGCCTGCTTCTGTTGGAGCCATACTATCCGTTCCGATTTGGGCGGAACTTCGGTTATGACCAGCACATCCCTACATCAGCTGCTCAATTTCCCCTGGATAGCAGGGCCAAGCATGCGTCCACCATTGTCGGCGACGGCCGGTTGTGGTGGGATTTCTATCATCGTCAGGACGATGCAATCTTCAGGGTGCCCACCGTCTCCAACCGTGTTCCCCGGGTAACATCAGAATATATTAAATGGTGGAACATTTGGACCGGCTTTTTCAGGGATGGCAGGGGTGCTTTCTTGGATGTAGCAGAGCGCTCTTTCCTGAAACAGCAGCCTGGGCCGGTGTTTGAAATCCCCGAGGCCCATCTGAGAAAGCTTTATTCGCAGAACCAGAGGGAGGCAGAGAACTATCTGGCCCAGCGTCGAGCTCTGAAGGAAAAGAATTCTGAGCCGCCCGCTCCTGTCTTTGCCGCTATTAACGAAGACAATTTCGTAAAGACCCTGAAACATTTGTGCCATATAGGAGATGATCGCTTGGAGGCACAACAGTATCCATTTCCTGTTGAAGAGCCGCTCCCGGCAGTAGCTCATTGGAGGGGTCCAGTTGATAAATTTCATCCGTATAGGACGTTTGTACGCCGGGAAGATAGAACTCAGACGTACTATAAGCAAACGTCCTGGCTGCTCATTCTGCTGAGTTTGCATGGATTATCTGCGGAAAGCCCGATAGCTGGCATTTTGAACAAGCCACTGTTTATATCATTTCATTATGTCGATGGCTGGGGCATGGACCATCTTGACTTGTTTCGCTGCCTTGACTCTTGCGGCCATAATGACCTGGCAGCTTTAGTGGAGAAATGCCAGATATTCGGCGATGTTTGTGGGCTTATCAAGGAGGCTGCTTCCCGCTCCAAAGAAGTGGCTTATCTGTACTGGCAGCTCTCTGTATTTTATGATGGACCAGCAGGTATAATCTTTTCCTTTCTGACTGCAGTGTCTTCTGTTTAGCATCTGAATTTTGCATCTATTGATCCCCTCATCTTTCTGCCGTTCTTAACAGACCGGCCCGATATAAAGCGGCAGGGGCTCTACAGGAAGATTATTGCGCAGACTGAGAAGCCCACTTATTTTGAAGTTCCTGCTGCAGCACCGACCACTACTCCCCTGCCTCCTGGCAAGAAGAGGAAGGCTTCTGCAGTCAAGGCTGCAGTTGGGAAGGCCAGGAAGGCCAAGAAAGCTCAGGCTCAACAATCGGCTTCGGTAGTGATGGACACCGGGACCCCTCTCCCTGACATTCCCTCATTTGATGAGTTCGAAACTCAGAGGGAGGCCGCTCAGGCATCAGTTCAGGGTAACATCAATATTCTGCCATTGCATTCTTCATTCTATCTTGCTGGGTTTCAGAGGAGTGTTTAAATCTGACCACTCCTTCTTGCACAGCCCAAGAGCCAGTCGCGGCGCCCTCCGAGGTGGGGACCAGGCTGCCCTCTCCCACGCCGACTAGTGAGGCGGAGGGTAAGCATGAACTTTTCATCTTTTTCTGTTCATTTCAGCTACTTTTCATCATCCCTCTCACAGGCTTTTCTTTATAGTGATGGCTGGGGAGGAGACTGAGATTACAGGAGCGGCTGGCGATATTACTCAGCCGCGGGAGGGTCACAAGACCCAGGCGAAATGGGGCCCCGCTCCCGGAAGGTGCATAGTTACCCGGTCTTCCTCCAAGCAGATGTTAGAATTGATGGCCCCGCCCATGGACAGAGTAGAAATCTCTTCCGGTAGCTCTGCGGCCGTTTCTGAGGCAGGTGGAGAAGAAACAGATCTCAGCGGGAGCGACACGGAGGGTGCCTCCAAACCAGAGGCCCCATCCGTATGTACCGCCATTGTTTTATCATTTACACCCCCCAAGCTGGTGGTGCCATTTTCTGGAGAAGAATTACCAGAAGAGTTCGCCGCTCTGGATATCGAGGCAGATATAACTCCTCCTTTTGTGGTCTCATCAGCGGGGCTTTCTTCTTCCCTGCAGTCTTTTGAGGATATTGGCATCACTTTAGAAGTGAGTCTTTTCCCTTTATGGTTTCCTTTTTCCCATCTTTATCTACTGCTTGACGCTGCATTGATTCGTTCACAGGAATCCCCTGTTGCCCTCCCGGCTACGAGTGCAGCCGTTGAAGCCACTTTATCTGGCACCCTAGCTATTGTTCCTGCTTCGGCAGCCGTTCTTGAGATAATTCGTCCTGTGCCCGTGAGGGTGCAGTCCTCCATAGACTTAGCATCATTGGACCTGCGGAATGCAGGGGAAGGCCCGGCTCTCATCAAGGCTCTGGATTTCAGAGCTAAAATGGACCCAGCCAGGGGTTCTGCCTTTATACCAGCTGCAGTGATGACCATCACTCCAAAATCAACAGTTCCCATAGTATCAGTCATGGAGAGCGAACCTTTGCCTCTTCAGACCGTGGCCCCCGCAGCCTTGACATTGCAGGGGCTAGGCACCGAAATGGAAGAAGGAGAGGTATCTGTTGCAGAACTGGGAGTATCGCCTATAACGGCCACGAAATCTGCTTCCGTATTTTCAGAATCTGAGGAGGAGATGCCTGAAGTTGCATCCGGGAGTGTTCCGACGGCCGCCTCCGAGGAGATGGAGGTGGAAGATCTCTCGGCCACGTCAGAGGTTACGGGCAGAGCTCAGTTGGTGGCTTCGGCAGACCTGCCGTCTTCTTCTTCGCAGCCGGATATCACCCTATGGGCGGATATAGACAGTGAAGTAACTTTTGAAGTAGCTCCTCTTCCTTCGCCTGGCTCCACTTCCCCTGAAAGTTTTGTCTGGCAACATCTGGGCATGCTGCGTCAACTGGTGGAGTCCCAACCTGGACTAACTTATTCACAGTTGAAGGAGATAGCCGGGCGCTTCACCGCCGGCTTACAGGCGATGGGATGTCCCACAGAAATATGGGCCCAGCGGGTTCTTTTGTTGTTAAAATTTGTTCATTGTCGGGATTTCTTGACACACATCATGTCGGACAGATTGGCAGCCTTGAAGTTGCAAAGAATGGAGTGCAAGTCCGAGCTGGCAAAGATGAACTCTATCCTTCAGGAGCGACAGCGTCAAATGCAGTCTTTGGCGGAGTGGGAGCATTTCGTGCGCGACTGGATAACTATCCTGGAAGCTGAACTGTCTGATCTCCGAGCTGAGCTGCCACAGCTAACAACTTCTCGACCGCAGCTCGAGGAAGAAGCAGCTTTATTAGAGGGGCAGGTGGCATCCTTTCGAGACCAGTCTGTTCGACTGCAGGAAGAGGAGGCTCGGCTTCATGAACTAGGAGCCGCCCCTTCTGTGGGTCTTCTGGCATTCGAGGATATCTTCCGGCAGCCATGAATCAATTTCTTTTTCTTTTCTTCTTCTCTCTTTTTTTGGTGCTCTTTTGTGATACAATGTCCCCTCGGGGCCCTTCATGTACTCACTTCTTAATGAAAAGAAAAATTTTGCTTTATGTGTATCCGCCTTCTTTTCCATGTGGTTTTATCACTTCAGGGAAGTGGGGTAGTGGTTTTAGCAACCCCTCATGCGAATGGCTCGTATCTGGCAGGAGAGCGTCCACCCCTTCAGAGAAAGGATGGGGGACTCGCTCCACCGAGTGACGGCATCCGAAGAGGTGCTTAAACCGGATTCTGTTGGTAGCGGCAAACGTCCCTCTTGGCAATATGTGCTGTGAGGGAGACAATTTGCAGGAATGTGAAAGAAAGGGCCTTATCAGAATAGACGGAAAGTCTAGACTGGGTAGAGGTTATAGCAGGTGGGACGATTACAGGATATGTGGTTTTCATCAAGATAGACGTAGGGTCTGAACTGAATAGGGTTTTATCATTGATCGGGCGAAATACCAGTCGATCAACAGCTGGTTTCATCATCGATATTGGGTTTATATCGATGCAAGAAAAGTTCATAAGTTTCCCCAGAATAGACGAAAGGTCTACACCGAGTAGGGTTTCATCATTGATCGGGCGAGGTGCCAATCGATCAACAGTTGATTTCATCATCGATATTGGATTTATATCGATGCAAAAAGGATTTATAAGTTTACTCAGGATAGACGAGAGGTCTAAGCTGAGTAGAGTTTCATCATTGATCGGACGAGGTGCCAATCGATCAACAGTTGATTTCATCATCGATATTGGATTTATATCGATGCAAAAAGGATTTATAAGTTTCCTCAGAATAGACGAAAGGTCTAAACTGAATAGGGTTTCATCATTGATCGGGCGAGGTGCCAATCGATCAACAGTTGATTTCATCATCGATATTGGATTTATATCGATGCAAAAAGGATTTATAAGTTTCCTCAGAATAGACGAAAGGTCTAAACTGAGTAGGGTTTCATCATTGATCGGGCGAGGTGCCAATCGATCAACAGTTGATTTCATCATAGATATTGGATTTATATCGATGCGAAAAGGATTTATAAGTTTCCTTAGAATAGACGAAAGGTCTAAACTGAGTAGGGTTTATCGCAGGTGGGACTTTGCCAAGAAATGCGTAGGTTTTATCAGGGCAGACGTAAGGTCTGAGCTGGATAGGCTTTAGCAAAACGGTGATGGGCTTCATTGTTGGTGGGATTTGCGAATGGGGGTATGTGGATTTTATCAGGGCAAACGTAAAGTCTGTCCCAGAAAGGCTTTATCATCGGTGGGGCATGGAGCCATATGACCGACGGAAGGTTTTACCGATGAAGGCAGATGAAGGTATCGTGCCGGTTGGCACGGAACTTTTTGAATTACCATATTACTGACCCAAGTGCCCTTTCGGTTTTCACCAGAGCCAGCCCCCTCTTGCTTTTGCCCACGCGTCCTTTCGGATTTTCACGTGGCGGGGTACCCGATTTTGCCTGCAGTGCCCTTTCGGGTTTTCACCACAGCTGGGTTTTAGTCATTTTTGCCCTCGTTCAGAATGCCTGAACAAGACTGGCGGGGTATCTCTATTTTTAACCCCATTTTGTCTCTTCTTTTCTTCCCTTTTTTTTATTAAAACTTTGATTCTATAACTGATGGGCGCAGCTTGTGCATATGTCATCATTGATGTGGGTGCTAACATCAATGCAAGGGTTTCATAGGTCTCATCAGGATAGACGTAAGGTCTAAACTGGACAGGTTTCATCGCTGATCGGGTAATGCGCCAATCAATCAGCAACGGGTTTCATCGTTGGTATTGGGTTTATACCAATGCAAGGATTTGTATAGGTTTGATCAGGATAGACGTAAGGTCTAAACTGGACAGGTTTCATCGCTGATCGGGCAATACGCCAATTAATCAGCAACGGGTTTCATCATCGGTATTGGGTTTATACCAATGCAAGGATTTTTTATAGGTTTCGTCAGGATAGACGTAAGGTCTAAACTGGACAGGTTTCATCGCTGATCGGGCAGTGCGCCAATCAATCAGCAACGGGTTTAATCATCGGTATTGGGTTTATACCAATGCAAGGATTTTTATAGGTTTGATCAGGGTAGACATAAGGTCTAAACTGGACAGGTTTCATCGCTGATCGGGCAATGCGCCAATCAATCAGCAACGGGTTTCATCATCGGTATTGGGTTTATACCAATGCAAGGATTTTTATAGGCTTCATCAGGATAGACGTACGGTCTAAACTGGACAGGTTTCATCGCTGATCGGGCAATGCGCCAATCAATCAGCAATGGGTTTCATCATCGGTATTGGATTTATACCAATGCAAGGATTTTTATAGGCTTCATCAGGATAGACGTACGGTCTAAACTGGACACGTTTCATCGTTGATCGGGCAATGCGCCAATCAATCAGCAACGGGTTTCATCATCGGTATTGGGTTTATACCAATGCAAGGAAAATTTTTTATAAATTTCACCAGGATAGACGTAAGGTCCAAACTGGATGGGTTTTATCACGGCGGGACGTAAAGAGATACGCGGGTTTCTTCGTGGTTATCACATTACCGACCCAAGTGCCCTTTCGGGTTTTCACCAGAGCCAGCCCCCTCTTGCTTTTGCCCACGCGTCCTTTCAGATTTTCACGTGGCGGGGTACCTGATTTTGCCTGCAGTGCCCTTTCGGGTTTTCACCACAGCTGGGTTTTAGCCATTTTTACCCTTGTTCAGAATGTCCGAACAAGACTGGCGGGGTATCTCTATTTTTAACCCTATTTATATATATATATATATATATTTTATTTTCTTCTATCCCCCCCCTTCCTGTTTAGAGGGTGTCAGATCGTGACGACACAAGATCACGATAAGTGGTAGCCTGGTTAGGACGGAGTGTCACTATACCAAGGAAAGGATATCTTGGCTAGGGCGGAGTGCCATTAGGCCAAGGAAAAGGTATCTTGACTAGGGCGGAGTGCCACTAGGCCAGGGAAAGGGTATCTCGGCTAGGGCGGAGTGCCACTAGATCAAGGAAGGGTAGCTCGGCTAGGGCGGAGTGCCACTAGACCAAGGAAGGGTAGCTCGGCTAGGGCGGAGTGCCGCTAAACCAAGAAAAAGGTATCCCGGCTAGGGCGGAGTGCCGCTAGGCCAAGGAAAAGGTATCTTGACTAGGGCGGAGTGCCGCTAGGCCAAGGAAAGGGTATCTCGGTTAGGGCGGAGTGCCATTAGGACAAGGAAAAGGTATCTTGACTAGGGCGGAGTGCCACTAGGCCAGGGAAAGGGTATCTCGGCTAGGGCGGAGTGCCGCTAAACCAAGAAAAAGGTATCCCGGCTAGGGCGGAGTGCCGCTAGGCCAAGGAAAAGGTATCTTGACTAGGGCGGAGTGCCGCTAGGCCAAGGAAAAGGTATCTTGACTAGGGCGGAGTGCCGCTATGCCAAGGAAAGGGTATCTCGGCTAGGGCGGAGTGCCGCTAGGACAAGGAAAAGGTATCTTGACTAGGGTGGAGTGCCACTAGGCTAGGGAAAGGGTATCTCGGCTAGGGCGGAGTGCCGCTAAACCAAGAAAAAGGTATCCCGGCTAGGGCGGAGTGCCGCTAGGCCAAGGAAAAGGTATCTTGACTAGGGCGGAGTGCCGCTAGGCCAAGGAAAGGGTATCTCGGCTAGGGCGGAGTGCCACTAGGCCAGGGAAAGGGTATCTCGGCTAGGGTGGAGTGCCGCTAAACCAAGAAAAAGGTATCCCGGCTAGGGCGGAGTGCCGCTAGGCCAAGGAAAAGGTATCTTGACTAGGGCGGAGTGCCGCTAGGCCAAGGAAAGGGTATCTCGGCTAGGGCGGAGTGCCATTAGGCCAAGGAAAAGGTATCTTGACTAGGGCGGAGTGCCACTAGGCCAGGGAAAGGGTATCTCGGCTAGGGCGGAGTGCCACTAGGCCAAGGAAAGGGTATCTCGGCTAGGGCGGAGTGCCATTAGGCCAAGGAAAAGGTATCTTGACTAGGGCGGAGTGCCACTAGGCCAGGGAAAGGGTATCTCGGCTAGGGCGGAGTGCCACTAGACCAAGGAAGGGTAGCTCGGCTAGGGCGGAGTGCCACTAGACCAAGGAAGGGTAGCTCGGCTAGGACGGAGTGCCGCTAAACCAAGAAAAAGGTATCCCGGCTAGGGCGGAGTGCCGCTAGGCCAAGGAAAAGGTATCTTGACTAGGGCGGAGTGCCGCTAGGGCAAGGAAAGGGTATCTCGGCTAGGGCGGAGTGCCTCTAGGCCAAGGAAAGGATATCTTGGCTAGGGCGGAGTGCCGCTAAGCCAAGGAAAGGGTATCTCGGCTAGGGCGTAGTGCCGCTAGACCAAGAAAAAGGTATCTCTTGCCCGATTACTCGGGGAATATCAGCTGTGCAGCATGATACAACTTTAGGTGTTTACCGTTGAGTGGTGAGAATTGGATCTCCCCTCGATGATTAACAACTATGTAGGCCCCTCCTTCGTAGACCCTTTGTATCACATATGGACCTTCCCAATTGGGATTTAGCTTTCCCTTCGGGTTGGACGCCATGACTTCTTTTTTCTTGACCATGACGAGGTCACCTTTCTTAAATTCTCATCCTTTTACGAGTTTGTTAAATGCAGTGGCCATGCGGACCTGATACATTTGGATATTCTTCTGAGCTTGGAGGCGCTTCCCTTCCAATTCAGCCAATTCTTCTAATCTTCTTTCTGCATTGGTTTGTTCGCCATGGGCTAGGTCGTATTGGACTGCCACTCTGAGTGACGGGACTTCCAGCTCTAGTGGGACTACTGCCTCTGAGCCGTATACCAAGGAGTATGGCGAGCACCCTGTAGGTGTTTTGAAGACGGTGCGATACGCCCACAGAGCTTCATACATCTTTTCTTCCCAATCCTTCTTATTGGCACTGACGACTTTGGCCAGCAGGGTGCACAAAGTCTTATTGAAAGCTTCTGCCAATCCATTTGCCTGTGGATTGTAAGGAGTGGAAGTCCTCCATTCGATCTTATATTTCTCGGCAAGCCGATAGATTTTCTGATTTCTGAAATGACTCCCATTGTCAGATATTATTCGGCTGGGGATCCCAAACCGGAAGATGATGTTTTGCTTGATGAATCTGGCGACCAGCTCACCAGTGACTTCTCTTAGTGCTATAGCCTCTGCCCATCGGGAGAAGTAATCTGTTATGGCCAGTATATACTTATGCCCGGCCGAGGAAGTCGGTAGTGGACCGACTACATCAGTTCCCCATTGTGCAAACGGCCAGCTAGGGACCGTAGGGTGCAGAATCGTAGGTGGCCTTCTAGGCACAACAGCATGCTCCTGACACTTCTGGCATGACTTTGCAAATATGCAGCAGTCTTCAAACATAGTGGGCCAATAGTAGCCCAGCTTCTTGATTTCTATCTTCATCTTGGGGCCAGCCTGGTGGGCACCTGCTGTCCCAGCATGTACTTCTTTCATCGCTTGCCAAGCTTCTTCAGTGGATAGGCAGCGGAGCAGAATCTTCTTGCGTGCATCTGCCATTATTCGGAACAGAGTCCCATTCCTGAATTCATAAGAATCTTTGATTCGCAAGAGTTTCATCTTTTCTTCTCTTTTCTGCGGCAGCTGTTGGTGTAAAAACCATTGTAGCAGGTGTTGTCTCCAATCAGATGCCTGTTCTGTACTGATCGTGGCGACTTCATTTTCTTCGGGGCAGCCTTCTAGCATGCTGGGGACTTGCCGCCGATTTATGACAACAATGTTCAGTGTCTCATCTGGTGGGACTGCTATTGAGCTGGCTAGCTTTGCCAATGCATCAGCCTGGGCATTATGTGCACGGCCCACATGCTTGAGCTCAATATGATAGAATTTCGCCATGAGGCGCACAGCTTTCTGGTGGTAGGGGTTCAACTCCGGCTTTCGCACTTCGAACTCACCTTGGATTTGCTTTATTATCAACATTGAATCCCCGAATACCTAAAGCATCTGGATACCCATGTTGAGGCTTATATGCAGTCCGATTATCAGAGCTTCATACTCGGCTTCATTATTAGTGCAGGGCTTGTTTATAGAACAGAAAGTATGCACAACCTCCCCTTCCGGCGATTTCAGCACAATACCGGCTCGGCCCGTATTCTGGTCTTTCCATCGGAGTCCGTCTCTGTTCTAGATGCTCCATCAAAGAATAGCTGCCACATAGTTGACTGAGCCTGGCAGGCTTCTAGTGTCTCATCATCGGGTAACTCAGTCCCCAACATATCATTCTCTGGCACAGGATGTTCTGCGAAGAAATCGGCCACAGCCTGTCCTTTTATTGCCCTCTGGGGTATATATGTGATATCGAATTCCATCAGAATTACTGCCCATTTGCCCAACCGGCCTTTCAGTACTGGTTGAGTCAGTATGTATTTGAGTGGATCTGCTGCAGATATCAATCTGACTTCATGTGACAGCATATAGTGCCGGAGCTTTTTAACGGCAAAGACTAGTGCCAAGCATGTCTTCTCTATATAGGTGTAACTTTCTTCAGTTCTGATCAGCCTCCTACTCAGGTAGTATAGAGCCTGCTCTTTGCCTTCTTCATTTATCTGTGCTAGCATTGCCCCCAGGGAACAGTGTGTGGCTGCAATGTACAGTATCAGGGGTTTGCCCTTAATAGGTGCCCCCAGCACTGGAGGGGTTTTGAGATATTCTTTCAGCTTCTCAAAGGCCTCCTGACAGCCATCGTCCCAGAGGAACGGCACATCTTTCATCATGAGCTTGTGAAAAGGGTGGCATCTCCCCGACAGATTTGATATGAATCGTCGGATGTAGGCCAAACGCCCTTGTAGAGATCTCAGCTCGTGGAGATTCCTTGGTGGAGGGAGCTCCTGGATAGCTTTAATCTTGGATGGGTCAATCTCAATGCCCCTATGACGGACGATGAACCCAAGGAATTTTCCACTGGACACGCCGAAGGCACATTTCATAGGGTTCATTTTGAGCTCATATTTGCGCAGCCTCTGGAACACTACTCTCAGATCCTGCAAATGGTCTTCTTTTCTGCTGGTTTTCACCACCAGGTCATCAATGTAGCACTCTACCTTTTTGAAGAGCAAATCACCAAAGATCTTTGTCATAGCTCTTTGGTAAGTAGCGCCGGCATTCTTGAGGCCGAACGGCATCCTTTTATAGTGGAATATCCCCTTCGGAGTGCGGAATGCAGTGTGCACTCTGTCTTCTTCAGCGATCCAGATCTGGTTATATCCGGATGACCCATCCATGAATGACAGGGCTTCATGGCCAATGGTTGCATCGATCATTACTTCAGTAATTGGCACTGGGAAATCATCCTTCGGGCAAGCCTTATTCAGGTCCCTGAAATCTACACATATTCTGATCTGCCCATTTTTCTTCTTCACGGGCACTATATTGGCCAGCCATGTAGTATATTGGTTCTCTTCAACAAAGCCCACATTGATCAGCTTGTCGATTTCTTTGTTGATCTGATTTATCAGTTCGGGACGCATTCTCCTTGAAGGCTGCTTTACAGGGCTTTCCCCGGGGGTTTATCGCCAATCGGTGCTGTGCCACATCAGAGCTCAGTCCCGGCATCTCATCATATGTCCATGCAAAGCAGTCTCGGAACTCTTTCAGAAACTGTATGTACTGTTCTCTGGCAGCTGGTTCTAGCAGTGCACTGAGGAATGTCGGCTTTGGCTCATCCGCTGACCCCAGATTCACTTCTATCAGCTCATCGACGGTGGCCTGGCCTCCGTCCTCAACTTCGGGTGGGGCTTCTTGCAAATCAATAAAGCCTCCCGGGATATAATTCTCTTCAGTTTCATGTTCTTCTGTATCGTCATCCTGCTCATCAGCGGATGTCGGCTTATCATATAAGGCCGATACCATCGGATTCTGTTCAGTCTGCCCCGAGGACGAGACTGGTTCAGAAGAGAATTCAAAAGTGGAATCTTCCGCTCTTAGGGATCTTTCTGTTGCAGGCTCCCCTGAAAGGTCATCTTTCTGTAGAGCCCGGACTTCTTCCAGAATGCGCTCAAATTCCAGGCATTCTCTCAGTTCTTTGGCCATCTGGTCTTCATCCGGGGTTCCCGTATCAAATTGTGCTTCGGCCTGGAATAGATCCTCCTTGCAGGACGGGTCCTTCCAGCACCGACCCCTCTCAGTTTTATCAGACATCCCTGCTTCTGGCTGGTCATCTTGGGCTTCATTGTCTGTTATGGTTTGATACATAACCTCTTCATCCTCAAAGGGATATTGATCATATCCTATCCCAGGGGAGTCTCCATGCTGGTAGAAGGTAGAGATGACATCCACCTCGGCTTCATAATATTCTTGAAGGGTATAACCCAATCCGGATGCTGTGTGATCTTCCTCAGTTCCTTATTATCTCGAGGCGGATCCCATAGCTCCCTGAATGCTTTCTTCTGGGCTGCAGATTGTAGTGATGGCATTTGCATCTTGGAGAACATCTGCGAAACCTGCTGGGTAGTATACTCCAGGCCTGTAATCGGCACCATCCGGTTTGCGGCTTCTTCAGGGACCATGCAGTCTTGATCATCTTCTTCGACTGCCTCCCCGGTGTAGAATATGGTAGGTGGCTCGCAGAAGCGAGGGATTTCCATAGTCTTCAGTGGCAGCACTGTTTGGTATTCTAGGCTGGCGACGGGTTTGATTAAACCTCGTGGGACCTTCACCTGTATGCACCTTTCTTTCATTTCTTGATCAGTGCTATCTGGATGGATGCTAGGAGGGGTGATCCGAGCAAAATCATCAGCATAAGAGATGTGAGCTACTTCATGCTTTTCAACATAGCCCCTGGGTGGCGGTGGAGACCAAGCTTTTGCCTTCGTCGTCGGCTTCTTCTGGCTGATCACAGCCTCTTTCTTTTCATCCTTTTGTGACACCTCGGTGTAGTAGGAGGCATCGAGCATATGGCATTCGAACACTTCAAAGGGATGTAGGTCTGCAAACACCCTTTCTTCCTTTCCTTCATGGCAGTATTTTATGCATTGGTGTAGCGTGGATGGCACTATCTGATATTCATGCAGCCACGGTCTCCCCAACAGGGCCTTATACGTGGTGTTGGAGTCGATCACATAGAATCGTACCACGGTAGTGAGGTCGCCCAATGTGAGGTTGAAATCAGCCACCCCGAGAGGTGTTTCACATTTCTGGTTGAACCCAGCAATCTTCATGTCTCTGACCTTGGTAAGCTGCAGATCAAAGTAGTATTTCTGATAGATGCGATACGGGAGAATATTTACAGCAGCCCCGGGATCTATCAGTATCCTGCTCAGCGACTGACAGTTCAGGGAGCCCCTCATATACAACGGTCTGTTGTGACTGGCATTTGGGATCAGCATATCATCTTCTGTGAACGTGACTGATGGTCCAGCATTCACTTCTGCCAAGAGTGCTTCATATTGTGCCGGCGACTGCAGGGCATCCACAATTGCTTGGCGGGCCTCTTCACTCAGAGAGAGTATCTCCCAGATGGAGAATCTGGTGGGGAGCTTCTTCAACATTTTCATGATTCGACTGCCAACCCGAACATTAGACAGCCTCATCTCCTCTGCCCACCGGGGTCTTGGAGGTTCATGTGGTGCCTGTGGCCTTTGCTGCCCAGTCCCAGTTTCATTTTCTTCATCGGTCTCCCGGAGGGCTTCTTCTGTAATGACTGCCCCTGGCTTTGCTAGAGGGCTATTTTCTTCATTTTCTTCATGCTGTTTCTGCTTTCCAGTTGCTGTCTGCTGGCATTTATCGCTTTTAGCTGGAGCAGTATGAGACGGCTGCTCGTTTTCTAAGCTGGACAGGAACTCCAGGAATGAAGGGGCTCCTTCTGCTTTATCTTTTCCTTGGTACAAGCTGGCAGGGGGAGGAACCTGGACACCGCGCACCTCTGGTTTCGGGATCTGATAGGGTTGCTCCCCTCTGAACATAATATTATGGTTAGCTGGTGGCGGACGCCCCCATTTTCTCCCAGAACGTGTTGCATGGGCTGAGGTAGAGGCCTCAGCATGATTGGCTTCTAGCGGGGCATCTGATGCTTCTTGTTCATCATCCTCCCCGGGCAGAGAAAAGAGTACCGACAGAGTATTGCATTGTACTGTCGTGACCTTCTTTCCCTTTTTGGCCTTAGGCCGTCTCTTCTTTTTCTGGGAAGTTGGCTTTGCTAGTTCCTGCCCCCAGAAGGACTCAGTCTCATCTTTTCTTTGTTCTGCCTCCGGCTGCTCTTCAATTTTCAATTCTTCGAGCTGCTCCCAGAGTATACAGTCTTTCACCAACAGGTGTTTCGGCTTTTTCTGCTCATACTCATCAAGCTCATTAATATATTGCTGCAGACGCCTGGTTGCAGGACTTTCTTCTTTATGTGCAGGGAGGGGAGTTTGTCTCCTCCGGTTGCGAGTATGGATCCGGATGACTGGTCCGGTCTCAACTGTAGGCCATATTGGCTTTATTGGAGGCGACTCAGGCCTTGGGGTGACACCCCGGATAACTGCTCCGTTGGTTTTAGCTGCGGGAGTCTTCTTTCTGCTTTTTGTGGGTACCGTCTGCCATCCTTCCTGATCTCTCAATGGGGTGAGGAGGCAGGCTTCATAGGTGTGCCTGGTGCATTCTTCAATGGCTTCCTTAGGTAGCTGTTGATAGATTGAGATCATATTAGCGGCCACCCTCCAGGGCGGAAGCTCATGTGGCCGAGGCGGCTTCACCTGGTAATCTCCCAGCTGCAGTTCACCCTTCTTGACCATTCCTTCCATGATATCTTTGAAGACATAACAGTCCTCAATTGCGTGCCCCAACACCCGGTGAAATGGACAGAACATCGGATCATCTTTCTTTTCTGCGTCTTCGGGCTTCTTTGGTTCAGGCAATGTTACCTTATTGAACTTATATGCCCAGTTAAATAATGCTGCAGTCTTATCCTTGGGAAAAGAGTAAGCCCTTCTCATCCTGTCCCTCAGAGAGACTTTGTCTCTTCTTTCTGCTGTATCTGCCATCGGGGGAGCTTCATCTGCCCCTTTCTTCCCTTTTTGTTGCTCAAAGGTTCTAAAATCGACGGTGTTGGCCTCAGAGTGTGACGGCCGCCGATCATTGGATTTACCTTTTGGCATGGCGGGAGCATTGACGGTCGGACGTTTGGACAAGAACGCCTCGACCTCCGCCACTATATTGTTCAGTCGGTCAAATGTTTTGACATCTGCACCGATCATTTTTTCTAGTACCTCCCTCCTGAGGTTCTGCTTGCATATCTGCACTGCATCCTCCTGATGAGGAGGTCTTCTGCATCTCATGGCTAGATTTCTCCATCTTTTGATGTACTCCAGTGCAGTTTCATCCTGTTTCTGCCTGGTAGCATACAGTTCTGCTATTGTGATTTCCCTCTCCGTGACATGAAACCTGTCGCGGAATTTTCTCTGCATATCGGGCCAATCAACCACTGATCCTGCTGACAAGCTTGAATACCATTCAAAGGCCAACCCAGTGAGGGACGAGCCAAAGAACTTGAGCAGATAGGCTTCATCGACTGCTAGGTCGCCCATGATTGTAGTATAGTAGGCTATATGCTCCCTGGGGGAGCCCTGGCCATTGAATTTCTCAAACTTTGGCGGCTTGCTGACGCCTGGAGGTAGTCTTTTGGCAGCATACTGGGGGGGATACGGTACCTTGTACACATCATAGGCACTAGTATCATCTCCAGTCTTCTCTGACAGCTTCATTTCCACAATTCTTTCAATCATCTGCTTGTGGGCTACAGCTGGATCTATATCTTCTGGAAAGAAGTGGGCTTGTTGCTGGCTGTGAGGAGTTGTCATCACAGTGGCGCGCAAGATGGGCGCGGTAGGCTGTGTCTGAGACACAGAGGGCTGAGCTACTGTTTGCTGTGGAACAGGTTGACTTGGTGCTTTGCCCTTATCAGCTAAGAGAGGATTAGCCAGGATAGTTGTTTCTGTGGAGCTGGATGTCTGCCCCGCAGGTTCAGCTTGCTTCGAGACTGATGTAGCTTCCTGTCTCTCATTGAGCTGTCTTCGGAGAGCATTGATCTCCTGTTGGTATCTTCTGAACATCATCTGGATCATGGGATCCATGGTTGATGGAATTTGTATATCTTCAGAAGTCCCTTCAGCATCATCAACGAAGGGGTTATCTCCATCTTCCGCTGTTACCACATTAACTGTCATAGTGGTAACCCTGCGGGCTTCATCATCAATTTTGATTTTATCTTTTGCTGCCTGGCCTCTTCTTGTGACAGGACCAGGTCTAGTTGCCAGCCTGAGCAATTCCTCTGGCTGAGTTGGTAGTATATCCTGCCCCCTGGCCAGTCCAGCCATATTGCAGGCGAAGATTTGCATCTTTCCTTTCCGCCTGTAGACCTTTCTTTTTATTTGACTAGGATATCTGAGCCGGTCAAAGACCGATATTCTTTCTTTGGCTTCTTCCTCGTACAGGTCTTCTTCATTATATCCGACCCTGGGGCCTTCTTCATAGTCATTTGAATCGGAGGAAGAGGCTTCGATCATCATTTCTTGGAAGGTTTCTTCTTCTTCATCATCCCTGATGCCCAAGGCACGGGATAGTCTTTGCTGGCCTAGGGCAGAGCTCCCTAGGTAGTGGAAGTAATCTTGGACTACTTGCTTAGTCTCCTCTGAGTCGCGCCTTTTCGGCTCAGGTCGGAGCATCAGTCTGTCCTGGCCCTTTTGCTGCCAGGCCAGTCTTGTCACCCGAGCATTCAGATGTTCGGCCCTGGGATATTTGAAGATATCAGCCTGTCTGGCACAGGCTCCTGATCTTCTTGCAGTAAGCATAGTGACTGGTTCACTTCTTCTCATATCGCCAACTTGGCAGCGGTTGGCAGCAGCATTGTAGCTCTTCTCTTCCCATCTCTTGCCCCTGGCCATGGGATGGGTGTTGGTGAAGTTTTCCCTGGTCTCATATCTTCCGCCCCTCATCATGGGACGAACAGCAATCATATTTCTTTCTTGACCCTCAATCTCATCTCTCTTCCCCCGGGTCCTGGGGTAGGCAGCAGTAGCATTTCTTTCATCTTTCTTCATCTCCCTTCTGCCCCCTGCTCTGAGGCGGGCAACAGTGATATCAGTGAGGTTCTCTCTGTCTTCAGCTGGGGCCCAGCTTTGGATCCTCTTCGGTCGCCAGACCTGTTTGTATTTTGCTGGCTTGGGCGCCAGCGGCTTCTTTTCAGCAGCTTCCCAGTTGGCCCTCCTAGCGGCCAAAACCTGGAACTTGTTGTCAGTTGGGATGGTCGGGACGATTCTGTCCGGCCGGACTCCCCTGGGGCGACCATCGAGGTTCGCCCTAATAGCACCCATCATTATCGTCTTTCCGGAATTGGAAAGGCGACGATCAACAGCAGTAGACCGGCTCCTCCGGTTGGTTTTCTTCCCCTTCTGGGCAGCAGTGGGGACCATGTCCCTTTTCTGGACATGATGGACGTAGCAGGCGACGGCCGTGGGGGCCGTTTTCTTCGGTAAGCCATCCTTGCGATCAGCGGCCTCCACTGGGGCGTTTGCAGCAGCGCCTTGCTCCTCGTTATCGACCTGTAGAAGGTCGGTGTAGACAACACCCAAGCAGTTGGGCAGCCCGACAGCTGGGGGAAACGAACCGAACGCCAGTGGTACCGCCAGGTACCCCTCCTGGACGTGCATGTTCACCGGTTGCTTGTCGAAGCATACAGACGCGATTTGTGTTGTCATCGTAGTTTCCTGGAAACAAGGAAACACACGGAATCAGAAATTTGAGGGGGGCCCGCTGGGCCTCCTACCTTAGCGTAAAGATGAAGGGAGACTAAGTCCCACCGGGCGTGCCAGACTTGTGGACGCGATTTTTTTTATGGTGGTATCTTTATTTATTTATTTAATTTAATTTATTGGATTGATTTATTATTTATTGATTTATTGGTTCATTGGCGTGCCAGTCACCGTGGTGACGATTCTTATTGTGCGCTCGATCTGACATGGTCAGTCGATTGTGAGTGATCGTGTCTGGACTAGAAGTCCGTCATACCCTGAACGCTATGACGTTAATTACGTCCTCCCTAAGGAAGACAACCCTTGATTAAACGCTAGAGGTAGGAGGAAGACAGCGGTAAAGCCGTATGCTCAAAGGAGACAAAATTCATCTGTTTGCAAGACGTTAAATGTATTTGAACAGAGCAGGGGTTTGTTAATTACGGGAGAAACCCGACGGCATATTCCCACCATCTTGGATGATGCCAAGTGGGGAATAGGAAACCACCCATGCAGCGGCAGGGTGGGATCCATAAAAGATCGGGTGTATACACATAACCCGGAATCCGGATGGGGACCGGCCTGATGTAACACACCCGGTACGAGTGCGATGTCTTATTAATATCCCCCTTCGGAGGACCATCGGAGATCACGCAAGGGCATAACTCCGTGGGCCAGCGGGGTTGGAAGAGAGTACCACACTCGATTGGTGGGGTATATGTAAATTTTGGCAGCATGTTCCCTCAACCTGGATTGTGCCAAGGGAGGATAGGTCATCATCCACGGAGAGCCGGGACAACGACCGAACAAAGATGGGCACCAGGCCCAGGGACATCTCTTGCCTTCATATCATTGATCAATATTCCCTTGGAACCCATCAGAACACATGTAATGACATGGTTCTTTGGGTTCATAAGGCAGCGGTGAAATCCGGATTCGGGGCGAGAGCTGTAGGGGAGATCTTCCCCATTATTGTATCTCATCAAGACACAAGTGATGGTCTGTGAGTATCCCCTTGAACAGATGTAGGGGGAGATTTAGAAGTTTGAAGAAAGATGGTGCAGGGATGGGCCTCGGAGTGGATTTCATTGACTGAAGGAGGGATCTCGGCGTGGCTTTGATATTGGCAAAAAGGGGCTCTCGGTGTGGCTTTGATATTGGCCAAGGAGGGGTCCCGGCCTGGAGGCTTTCGGCGGCCAAAAATAGGTCTCGGCCAGGGGTTTTCGGCGGGTAAAAGAGGCTCGGCCAGGGGTTTGGCCGGCCAAAAGAGGGAGGAAGGCCAGGGGCTTTCGGCGGCCAAAGAAGGGTCTCGGCCAGGGGTTTTCGGCGGCCAACAAGGGGTCTCGGCCAGGGTTCTATCCGGCCAAGAGAGGGAGGGAGGCCTCTCGGCCTGGAGCTTCTCGGCGGGCTCCTGGGCGCGCCGGAAAGGGGGGGCGCCGAGAGGGGCATCATCAAGTTTTGGGCAAAAGGGGTGTGAATGGCTGCGAAGGCAGAGGGGCTCTCGGCAGAGGGTTTCCGGCGCGCTCCTGGCCGCGCCGGGAGTCTGCCGCCGGGAGCCTTGCACATAGCCTCACGTGGAAAGTATTTGTAACAGACTGGGTTGTCGTTTAGCAAAGGGGACAGCTCTCTCGGCAGAGGAGCTTTCGGCGGGGAAACTCGCACGCCGAGAAGGTGGGATTGTTGCAGGATTTCAGGGTTTCAGAGCTGAAATATCTGCCGCCGGGAGCCTTGCACAGGGAGTCATGTGGAAAGTGCTGTAACAGACTGGTTTGTCGTTTAGCTAAAAGAAGGAGAAGGCCTCTCGGCCTTATGGTTCTCGGCGGGGAAACTCGCACGCCGAGAAGATGAAATGCAGAAGGATTTCAGGGTTTCAGAGCTCAAAAACGATGCTCTGTTTAGATGTTTTCTAGGATTTCAAGCTCGAATTGATGCCGAGCCAGGAGTGCAAAAGGGGAGACTCATGGATGTTTCTATTAGAAGGGTGCCAAGGGAATTGGACGATGGAATCAATGAAAGAAATCAGACCATCACCTGATCCTGTGGAGGGTTTTATCTATCTGTTGCAGGCCATTTGGGGGAGTCAAGAGATGACTGTCCTCCGACCCCTCCAGACGAGCCCAGTGACATTGAAAACCGGAGAAGGAGGGACTCTCAACGCAGAAACTTCAGGCCCTAAGCATTCAATACTTAGAATGGAGGACCCTGGGATCGGATCATCATTTATGAGAGCTGGACAGTCCAGGAAACCAAGAGACTGATATCTCTGGTTCCTAAACCGCATAAGGGGGCTCGTCAGAAAACTCAGATTATATATAGGGAAACATCCATTGAGATCGGAGAGGGAAGGAGAGAACAAAACTCAATAACCCATTAGATGGGGGTAGGAGTCCTATCCTCGTCCCTCTTCGAAGAACAAACCCATACGATCGGCTCTGAAACCCAAGGAGTCTAATCTATATTTCTTTCAGACAAAGACCATATACATAGAGAGACAGAGATCGGATATCTTGATCAATCAGTGCCCAGGCGGGCCATATCGATGTTTCATTGCATTGCATAAAAATCTTACACTGATCATGAAAGAGAAATGCAAGACAGAAAGGTAAAAATCAAGGCCGAACTCTCCGGCTACAGTTGATAAATCGAGAAAGGACTCGCTATATTACATCAGATAAAAGAAAAACATGGAGGAGGGGAGGGTGGAGCATTGACTCCTCTCCCTCCCCAGTGCCCACCTGGAGCTTTCCTTCTTCTTCTCTTCTCTGTTGGTTGAAAGGGGGGGTGGCTCTTGCTGTCCGAACGGGACTCCCTCTCTATCTTTCTATTGCTCTATCTTTTCTTTTTCTTTCTTCCGATCGATCCCCTTTTTCTCTCGATCCCCTTTTTCTATCTGGCTTGGCTTTTTCTCTTCTTCTTCCCCCTACTTCTTCTCAGCCGCCTCCTCTCTCTTTTTTCTTCGAAGGGAGGGGGTTTTATAACCCTTTTCCTCTTCCTTCTCGACAGGCACCTTCACGGCGCGCTTGAGGTAAGCTTCCCGGCGCGCTCGAATTTGGTCTCTCGGCGCCAGTATCTGGGCTTCGACATGGGCTTTCGGCGCCACCTTCATGTAGGCCCACTTGGGGTTTCTTTAAGTGTATCATCACCCCAAAGGGTCTATCCTCTATGAAACATCTTGTATTGAAATCATGATTGCAATTTTCATCAGTCCGCAGATAGGGTTTTATCAGTCCGCAGACAAGGATTTCATCAGTCCGCAGACAGGGTTTTATCAGTCCGTAGACAGGGATTTCATCAGTCCGTAGACAGGGTTTTATCAGTCCGTAGACAGGGATTTCATCAGTCCGTCAGGTATCAGTCCGTAGACAGGGATTTCATCAGTCCGTAGACAGGGTTTCATCAGTCCGTAGATAGGGATTTCATCAGTCCGTAGACAGGGTTTCATCAGTCCGTAGACAGGGATTTCATCAGTCCGTAGACAGGGATTTCATCAGTCCGTAGATAGGGTTTCATCAGTCCGTAGATAGGGTTTCATCAGTCCGTAGACAGGGTTCTCATCAGTCCGTAGACAGGGATTTCATCTTATCAATATCGTCACTCGAATGACGACGAGCTCGGACATCAGCCTTAGTCTGGGAAGACCTCAGCCGGGTGCATAATCTGTGGAGACGATTCTTCTTCTGCTCTATCTTCTCAGGAGCCTTTATCATCTTCATCTGCCGGTGCTGGCTTCATCTTTATCTCATATTACTCCCGTCAGTAAGCCGACATCTGACTTACCCTGACATATCGTCTGTGACTTCTTGGACGAAGCAGTAGTACAGCTCTTCTTAAAGGGCTGGAAGATCTCATTAGTCGAGTGACTACTGCTTTATCAGTGCTGCCGTCTGAGTGACATTGGCACCGGGCATCAGCTTTGGCCGACAAGGGCTTTAGCCGGGTGAAAGGTTGATAAGCTTCATCCTTAGTCTTTCGCTGTTGGTCAGATCTTCTTTTCAATTATGCTTCCACCCTTGTTCATTTTCCGGGTGTCAACAGCCTCAAGGCTAGCATATTGGTCAAGTGAATTTGCCAATGTAGGTAGTTCACTAAGTCTCCCAAATCTTCCACATAATAGGAAGTTTGATAAGTGACATGTGGCTGAATGAGAATGATTTGGGATTGATATCCCATGGGTATGTGGCATGGTTGTGAACTAGGAATGGTGAGACCTTTCTTGAGCCATTGGAGTATGGACTTATCTATGGTGAGGTTGGGTGTCTCTAGAGGAGCTAGACTAGAGGTGTGTGAGTTGTTTGGCCTTTAGATTTCCTCTATGTTGGGAGGTGGATTCGGATGTGCATCCTTCTCCACTTGGGTAGGTGTGTGGGTAGCAACTTCTATTGCTAATGGAGTAGGGGGATCTATGGTGGGTGGTTTGGTGATAGCTAGCGTATGACACACCCGGGGTGGTGAACAAGCATGGGCTTGGGTTGGGATAGGAAGGGGAAGTAGAGGAGGCCTAGGTTGGGGAAAGATTGGTGTAGGAAGTGGGAGGTGGGTTGGGTGAGGGGTTTTGGGTTGATTTGTTTTGGGAGATGTGTCCCTTTTTGGGGACGATGGTGGGTTTGTGGTGGTGGTCAAGGGGGCTTGTGGGGTACGGGTTTGGTGAGGGGTTTTGGGTTTGGGGGTGGTGGCCATTATGGGCCTAAGTGGAGGGGTGGACGCGGTGTCCACTTGGTTTTTAATGGTGAGGGTTGGATAAGTGGTGGTCACCATGGAGGGAATTGGGTCGGTTAGGGGTCTCTTGTCCTTGGGATCGTTTGGGGTGTAAGTGGGGGCTAAAGGGGCTTGACTAGTGTAGGTTAGGGAAGGGGGGTTTGGTTGGGGTGTGGGGGCCCTCATGGGGTTAGGTGGGGAGGTGGAGGCCTTGGACACTTGGGTTCTAGTGGTAAGGGTTTGGATGGGTGGGGTTGGAGGAGTGGGAGTGCTCCTCGAGTTTTGGTAACCCGGGTAGGAGGGAGGAGGTCGGGGAGTGTAGACTTTCCTAAGTTCGACTCTCATGTTCTCCCATGTGTTAATAGGCTCTAGCCTCATAACCCTCCTAAATTGTTCAATGAACTTCCACCTATCCTCGGCATGGTACACAAGTCGACTCTTGGTAAGGTAGATTTTCATGGGTTCAGTCATTGGATTCCTTTTAAATTATTTGTCCATGTTTTCCTCCCACTCTAAATATGCACTAGGGTGGTATCCGTTAAAGATAAGGTCCTCAAATATGACTTTGTCCAAAGGGGTGTCAATCGGACCTTTGCGGAGGGCCGAGTGAGATAGATGTGACTTACATGAAGTAGCCATGCTAGTGGACAAAAGAGATGCAACCGAAGACTCTAAATGCATATGAGCGTCCTATGACCAACTTGATAGAGACAAGTTGTAAACTTGCTCTGATACCACTTGATGTGACACCACCTTGGGGTGATGACCACAAGACAATATGACCCTTGGACCTAAGGTTGCAAGCAAGCAAATTGGCGATGATACGACTCGAGCGGCTCACTCGCTTGGTGCACACTTGTGCCCGTGGGCAACTAAACGATAATGGAGAGGGTCCGGGGTGGGACAATGATGCTCCGGTGCTTGGCAAGCTTGGGGAGAACCCCAATTGGGCCAGGGATGCCCACTCATGGGCGGCCGTCACACCATGGGTGTGGGTTGAAATGGCTCGCTCACAACTCGCCCGCGATGGACACTCACGTGTTCGGCAATTTGGGCCGGCCCTCGCTCTCCGTCCGACGCAGCAAAGCAAGAATACTAAGCTAAGCAAGTGATATTGACCAGCAAGGAAAGGGGGACTGAGGCTCACCTAGCCGGTGTGAAGACGCCAACTCCGGCCGAAGACGGGGGCGAGCGGGGAGGCAAGGGTTTGCGCCCGCAAGCCGCGTCGGTGTCGCTTCAAATCTGTGAAAATATTATTACATGAACTACACCTCTCACAGGAGGGGGGCTCTTGGGGTGGGGGTTAGACTTATTACAACCAAGATTACCTCCACGCAGGGAGGGGCCTTCAGCCGGCCAAGCGGGGTGGGGAAATTATGAAGAGAACGCCGACTCTCCAAGCTTCGCCGGGTCTGCCACTCTTCAGTTTTGCTGAATAGGTTGTCGATGAAGATGCTGCCACAGACTCAACCGAGCTCCAAATTTGATAAAACCGGTGCCAAAAGTTCCCCAGCTGGCCGAGGATGATGCTTGAATTTTTTGGGAAGCTCTGGAACTCGGGGCTGATCGGACCGGTGACTGGAGCAGGACAGCAACACTCTGCCTCTGACTGATGCAGAACTGATACAGTGGATTGCAGAAGGCACTGTGGTCGCTCCCGAACTCCAAATCGAACTAAACTGATGGTGACGCGATCGTGGTCGGAGTAGCTTCGATCAGAAAGTGACGGGGCCACAATCCGAGGTCGGAGAGGAGAATGGTGGCCAGAGAAGTGAAGACAGGTCGAACCTGAACCTGCAGGGGGCAGACAGCACACTCTGGCAAAGAAATTCAGAACAAATAGCTCGGGTGGGCGATTGGTGTCGTTCCTTCTTCTACTGATGGAGGACTAGACGAAGAAGAATTTTTTAGAAGGAAGCATGATCGAATTCCTCCAAGGTTGGCCGCTGAACGGCTTCCAAGATCGCTCTGGCCTTCAGTCTGGGACAGATTGCGCAGTCGTTGAAGATGACGTTCCTCCAGACAGCTCCAAACTCTGATGCAGGCAGGAGTATGACCGTTGGAAAGAAGACTTGAAGACGATTCCAAAAATATAAGATATGCCACCGGGAGCCTTCAGGGGACGTCGTGGCTGCTACTGCCAATCACTGCTTTTCTGAAACCTGCAACAGGGACAGAATAGGTGGAGGAGAGGGTGTGGGGAAGGGCATGAACAAGGGGTTATTTGGTGGATGGGGAAGGGGGGGTGAGACCTTGGGTGGTTAGGGAGGTGGGGAGATGAAAGGGCACAGCCCAAGGGAGAGGGAAATTTGATATTTGTCCTAGGGAAGGGCTCTTTCAGTCTTGGGGAGAGGGAGGGTTGCTTGGGAGAGTGGAAAGGTGCCTAGGAGAAGGGGTTTCCACCTAGGGGTTGGAGGGGGAATTGAATGAGTGCATGGGGAAGGGGAAGGGGCCTTAATGAGGGGTGAATGGGGAGGAGAGAGAATGAATTTCGAAATTGGGGTGGGGAGGAGAGAGAGAGGGGGCACAACCCACTTAGAGAGAGTGATAGTAAGAGAGAGAGAGAGGGAGATATTGAGAAGGAACTAGAAGGTGTGGAAATTTTCTGGATTCAATATTCAAGCATAATTGTGCCAAATGAGAGAGGGGTGGGGCTATTTATAGACCCCACACTTTTTCTAAGACCAAACTGACCCTGACAAACTAACTAATGACCAAACAGTCCAAGGGAGGGGCGCCCCTGGGCCTAGCCCAATGAATTGGGCCCATTAACCTATCAAACCAACATAATGACTTCAATTAGGAAAATGACTTTCTAACCTAGGTACATGACTCAATAAAGGAAAAATTACATGTTTAAGACTCAAATAAAAATAAGAAAATTACATGACTCGACTCACAAACACATGAGGAACATAATGGCGTACACCGACGATCAATCCGAGCTTCAGAAAATGTGGAGGGGCAAGGGATGTCCCCATCAGCAAGCTTTTGTTATTTCTCCGTTTTGAAGCCCTTCTGCTCTTCTTTGCTATCTAAGTTCTTTATCAAAGTTCTTCCCCTCTCCCTCCTCTTCAACTTCTTCTTCTTCAGCATCCCCTAATTCATCTTGGTTTCAAAGTCATTCTCCTCCAAGTGCGGCTTCAACGACGAAGGTGACTTCCTCCCAGCGTAGACGACATCTTCCGCGAGGTGATTCGTGATCCAAGGCCAAGAGAGGATGGCACCGTCATCACCATTGCTCCTACCATCTCCAAACTCCAGACTTTTCTTGTTCTTATTGCTTTTGTGTTATTTCACTTCATTGTAATCTCGTTGCGTCATTAGTGTAATCTTATTTCACATTTCATGTACTCTTTCTTTTAAGTTAATGAAAGGAGTTGTTCTTTTGATCTACTTCTTGTTATTCTTGCCTATCTACCCCCTTCTTCTATCTCTTCTTTCCAGTTCATGCAATTATTTTCTGTAGCATAGGCACATAGTCATAGGCATTTTTAATTAATTGTTAGCGCGCGTGTAGTAACGACATACGCTTCCACGTTATCATCCTCCACCCTCCCTCGACCCTTGCCGAGCTAGTAACTCTGGCTTTGTGCCATGCTGAGTGCAAAGAAGTTCTCAACGCATGCCGAGGCGCAATCGGCTCGGGTCTGGAGGGGGACAAGAAGCGAGCACCCGAGTCAAGCTCGGGCCAAGGAAAAAGGCGAAACCGAGACGGGGAGCACAAAGAACTGTCCCAAAAGTATGAGTGGTACACTCCCTTAACCACTCTGGTGTACGAGATCTATGAAGACATCAAAGGCTCGGGCCTCCTCCGCCAACCCGAGTCAATGAGATCGAAGAGCCACAATTGCAGTAAGCACTGCCTATTCCACGATGATCACGAGCATCATACCGGTGATTGCCACCAGCTCTAGGATGAGATCGAGTGCCTCGTCCGCCAGGGACACCTATCCCGTTTTGTGGCCAGGCAAAAGGAAGACCGAGGCGCACCAGAGGAGATCGACAATGTCCCTCGCGGGGTCCACATCAATGTCATTGCTGGAGGAGCTGCATCAAGAGGAGACAATGGCCGAGGAAGGAAGCTTCATGCTGAGCGGGCGTGCCGAGCCATCGAGCCTCCCAAGGCCCCGCCAAGTGAGCCTCATGTCATAGTCTTCTCCGACTAAGACCTGGAAGGGTTGACCACCCTGCATGACGACGCCCTCGTTATATCGGCTACGATAAACCATTGTAACGTAGATAGGATTCTAGTTGACAGTGGAAGCGCCCCTGATGTATTGTCTTATGAGTGTTTTCTTAAGATGGGGGAAAATCCTTCTAAACTCCACCCGATCCGAACTCCCCTTTGCGGGTTCAATGGCCAGGCCATTTATCCCGAGAGAGCCCTAAGCCTGTCGTTTACTCTCGGCACCCCACCCAAAACCATTACGGTTATGGTGGACTTCATAGTGATCAAGGGTATGATAGCATACAACGCAATCTTTGGCCGGGGGATCCTTAGCCGAACGAAAGTGGTGCCCTCTACCAATGACCAAAAGATGAAGTTCCCCCCTAAACATGGGGTGGGGGAAGTCCGGGGCAACCAGGCAATGGCCAGAAGGTGCTATAATATCTCGGTTGAATCCACAAGGCCGGACGGGAAGAACAAGGGCCCCCAGGAAGTCGAGTAAAAACCCGTAACATCCGAGCCGGGAGGCGAGTTGTTAAAGGTTTTCCTAAACGATGACCCGGCCCTAGGATTAAGGATTGGAGCCGACCTACCATCCGAGGTTCAGCAGCAATACAAAGAATTTCTTTCCTGGTACATCTGAGTCTTTGCATGGTCTGATGATCAACTCCCCGGGATACCGGAAGAGACAGTAGTGCATAAACTCAACCTCGACCCGACCGTGAAGCCCATACAACAACGTAGAAGGAAGCATGTGCCAGAGAAGTAGATGGTCATCAAGGAGCAAGTCACCAAGGGGCAAAAGACTGGTCTTTTTAGATCGGTCCTATACCCGACGTGGCTGGCCAACGTCGTCTTGGTGCCAAAAGCTTCGGGAAAGTGGCGAATGTGCGTGGACTTCACCGACTTGAACAAAGCAACACCAAAAGACTGCTATCCGTTGCCGAGCATCGACCAACTGGTTGATTCAACCTCGGGCAACGAATACTTAGCTTCCTGGATGCCTATTCAGGCTACCACCAGATCAGAATGGATCCGGAAGATATCGAGAAGACCACCTTCATCACCGACTTCGGTGTGCAATGCTACACCCGGATGCCCTTCGAGCTGAAGAACGCCGGAGCAACGTACCAGCGACTAGTCAACCATATGTTCGAGGGATAGCTCGGCCGGAACGTCGATGCCTATATTGACGACATGCTCGTCTAGACCCCCAAGGCCGCGGACCACTTCACCGACCTAGCTTAGACCTTCGACACTCTCCTGAGGTACAATATGAAGCTCAACCCCACCAAGTGTGCCTTCGGAGTAAGGTCTGGGAAATTCTTGGGTTTCTTAGTCACCCAGCGTGGGATCGAGGCCAACCCCGATAAGGTCCAGGCCATCTTGGACATGCGGCCCCCCACTTGCACCAAGGACGTTCAACACCTTACCGGGTGCATTGCTGCGCTCAACCGATTCCTGTCCCGTGCGGCCGAATGATGCCTACCCTTCTTCAAACTATTGAGGGGGCCCAAAATGGCATCTGCTACGTTCGCAGGGGATGAGGAATGCCAAAGGGTGTTCACTGAGCTTAAGGAGTTCCTGGATTCGGCCCCAGTGCTATCCATGCCCGTTCCAGGTGAAGCCCTACATCTCTACCTCTCGGCAACTCCATCCACAGTTAGCTCGGTCCTGGTCAGAAATGACTCGGGAGTCGAGAGACCGATCTACTACACCAGCAAGGTGCTCAACGAGGCTGAAAGAAGGTACCCCGCAACTGAGAAACTCGTGCTAGCGTTAGTTACCTCAGCCAAGCGCCTTTGACCCTACTTCCAAGGGCACTCCATTATCGTGCTGACCGGCGAACCACTGTAGAGGATCCTCACTCACCCTGAAGCCTCGGGACGCCTCGTCAAGTGAGCCATTATGCTTGGGGCCTACGATATATCGTACTGGCCTCGCTCGGCTATCAAAGGACATGCGCTCGCTGACTTCATCGCCGAGAGCACCATCCCGACCGAAGAAAAATCTCTGCCCGCGCCCGGGCCAACCTGGGAATTGTTCATCTACGGATCCTCCAACTTGGCCGGGAGCGGCGCCGGTATCCTCCTGAACTCCCCTGAAGGAGCAGAGGTGCAATACGCCTTGAAGTTTAACTTCCAAGCATCCAACAACGTCTCCGAGTACGAAGCCCTTATCTCGGGAGCCCGCATGGCCCGACTGTTTGGGGCTGAGCGAGTCAGAATTCACACTGACTCCCAACTAGTCGCTAGCCAGGTCAACGGCGATTACGAAGCTCGGGAAGAATCGATCGTCAAATACCTCCAGCTGGTCAAAACCGCGGCACAACAGTTTGAGAGCTTTGAGGTAGTCTGAATAGCTCGGGAGGAAAACTCCCGAGCGGACGCCCTCTCCCGGCTGGCCTCCTCTCTTGACCCTGAGGGTACTCGATCGATCCTTCTCGAAGAGCTAGAGCAACCGAGCATTGATTCGGAGCTCATGGCCGTCGACTCGGCCTCCCCAAGCGACTGGCGTACCCCCTATCTGTCGTGGCTTCAAGACTCTCAGAAGCCTCCCAACCCTCGGGAAGCCCGGGGATTGAAATCCCAAGCTCGGTTATTTGTCAATCTAGACGGGACTTTATACTGCAGATCTTTCTCCGGTCCCCTCCTGAAGTGCATCATTCCTGACGAAGCCAGCCGAGCGATTCAAGAGGTTCATGAAGGCCTGTGCGGAGTGCATCTAGGAGGAAGGTCACTCGCCAGGATCTTACTTTGGCAACGTTACTGGTGGCCCACTCTGCAGTGCGACTGCTAGACCTACGTACAATAATGTGACCGATGCCAGCGATTTTACCACTTGGTCCATCAGCCAACAACGGAGATCATCACCTTAGCCAAGCCTTATCCTTTCGCTCGGTGGGGGATGGACATCCTTGGGCCGTTCCCTACAGCTCAGGCCCAGAAGAAGTTCATCATCGTCGCCATCGACTACTTCACCAAGTGGATCGAGGCCAAAGTCACAGCTAGGATCACCGAGACAGTCGTCTGGAGTTTCGTCTGGAAATAGATCATCTGCCGCTACGGCATCCCCTGGGTGATAGTGAGCGATAATGGCCAAAATTTTGATTCTCATTATTTCTGAGACAGATGTGCTGACCTTAATATTCGCAATCACTTCACTTCGGTCGCCCACCCTCAGGCTAACGGGCTGGTCAAAAATGCCAATAAGACAATCTTAAAAGGCATCAAGACTAGACTCGATAAAGCCAAGGTCAGCTGGCTTGAGGAATTGCCGAACGTACTTTGGTCGCACAGAACGACTCCCAGAACGACAACTGGTGAGAGTCCCTTCCAGCTAGTGTACGGTACCGAGGCCGTGATCCCGTTGGAGATTGGCAATCCCTCCCTCCGAGTTATCTGCTTCTCGCCCAAGGGAAATGACCAGAAATTGCTCGAAAACCTCGACCTAGCAGATGAAGTCCGAGAGATTGCCAACATCCGAGCAACGGAATATCAACGCCGCCTCACTCGATACTACAACGCCAAAGTCCGAGATAGACACTTCCAACCGGGAGACTTCATTCTCAGAAAAGCCGAAGCCTCTCGACCACTTGAGGCGGCGGGCAAGCTATCCCCTAATTGGGAAGGCCCCTACCGAGTGGTCGAGAAGCTCGGGAAAGGAGCATATCGGTTATCTACTGTGGAAGGAGAACCCATCCCTCAGACGTGGAACGTGACTACACTACGCGAGTTCTACATCTGAATACTTCAGTCGTGTAAGCAGTATGAAATAAAACAAAAATTTCCTTCCACTTTTATTTAAACAACTTGCTTGTACATCAGAAAGGCCGAAGCCAATGCAATACATGTCAAAAAAGCAAAAATCCATCTGGCGCCGCCGTACGAGCCCATCGCTCGGCTGACTCGGTTAGCCTTCCTACGTCTAGCCACTGACTCTGCCTCGTGTGGAAACTGGCTCGGATAAAGGATAGTCGACCCCATTGGCTTGAGTAACTCGGAACAAAGGTGACAAAAGAAGGCTACCTTCCAAGTTGTACAAGGAAGATGAAGGGGAAGAGGAAGGAATACAAGTGAAGTCCTCCTCCCTGCGAACTCTTTGGAAGGAGGAGAGTGCAGGCACCCTCCGAAGAGTGAAAGGGGGGGAGAAAAAGAAACCAGCAGAGCTGGATGAGGAGGCAGGGGAAAGCCCAGAAAGGAGGGAACTTAATTGGCTTCCTCCTCCCCTCGGGATGGAGTCGGCGGGTCAGGGACAAGAGTTCGACATGCCCCAGCATGTCAAACCTTCTTCCCGAGTAACCTCCCCGCAAGTGCCGGCCGGAATTGATAAAAGAAGGCGACATGCTTTCGCACGTCGAACCCACTTCTAACCTGCCCATCGGCCGTCGAACCCCCTTCAGACCGGAAGCAGCAAGTTACTCTCTTCCCTCCATCGTCTGCAGCTTCATCTTCCAGAGCGTCTTCCATGCTTCAAATCTGACGGCACAACACTTCGTGAAGAAGGATGGAGGAAAGACTGACAAGGAAACCCTAAGCGATGGAAAGGAAGAGACGCCCTTCAGACCTTTTATAGGCGAAGGGAGGCTACTTGCCTTAAATGATTCTCCCCTCGAAATCACGCTAAAGGGACCTCTCCCTATGAATGGTCACCTCAAACTCCAAGGTCCCATCCCAGCGGGACACACGAAGCGGTCGGGCATTTAAAGCATGAGAAAATGGAAAGACACTCTGTCAGACGCTAGCCTAACCATCATGCGAGTTCCTCGCAAAAAGTATCAGCACTTTCCAACTACTACGGATATGCTGGTCAAACCACGGCAATGGCGGTACAAAAGAGTTAAGTCTTCATCATAACGCTACTGCCTTACGTTTTTGACCTTCCTTTACACAGAAAGAGAAGTTTTTTCTTCAAAAAAGGAAAAACATACAAGGAGAAAAAGCAAAACAGATACATTAGGCCTCTGGCCCATCCTGAGGCTCGAAAGTGGAAGGCTCGGACAGTCTACCCCCGACACCCTCGGCGATGGTTGACCCTAGCACTGACCCCACCGACGTGGGAACTGCCTTGGTTACGTGCCCTCCCGAGGCATCCGGAGTTGGCGACCCCTCGGACAAAGAGTGCCCCTGGTCTCCTTCCTCCAACGCCGAACCATAGGAACCGGAGGATGACAAATCTGAGTCATAGCATTGCCCGAACGAGAAATTGATTATCTCAAACGACTATTCCTCCGCATTAGAGATGGCCCGGTCGTAGCCTTGCTTGAATACCTTGCGGATGCCCCGGCGAAGTGCTGACTCATAGTAGGGGAGGGAAGCCTCATTAAGGTCGACCCGGTAGGCCTCCGAGCATTTCTATTGCTCGACTGCCTCGGCCCCAGCCGATTCCACCCTACCAGCTAGTTCGGCCTTCTCCCGCTTCGCCTCGGCCAACCTCTACTCTGCCGCGGCCGTCTGCTTCTCTGCCTCGGCCTGATCAGCCTCGGCCTCCAACCGAAGACGCATGGCTTTCTCCACTCGACCTAATAGCTCGGCGCGCTCGGCCTCGCATTGGCCATCTAGCTCGGCACGGGCCAAGCGCTCCTCCTCCAGAAGCTGGCTCTTCCTCTCGAGCGACTCGCAGGCCCGAGCCAGTTGCTCAGTCAGCGATCGGGCCTCCGCCTGGCTCACCCTCGCCTGCTCTTTAACCGAGGAGATTTCCCACCAGAGCCCATCATGCTCCTCAGTGAGCCGAGCTATCTTCATGTCAGATGAACCAAGGGTCCAGGCAAGGTTCGCCCGTTCTAACTCCAACCAAGCGAAAGCTTCAGCCAGAGAGGCCCCCATCTGAGCCAGGACCAGGCCACCCTCCATAACCATCTCAAGGGCTACAGGAGGAGAGCATTGCTTGTCTCCTCCCCTCACCATCTTCATAGCTATGCTGCGGCATCTCTGATACAGAGGGCCCTGAATGCCCATCTCTTCCAGGGTCGCTAGAATAGGCCCCCCCCCCTTCGAGCGGCATCTCCGCCGGAGCCCCGCCAGCCGGCCCGGATCGAGCTACAGATTCATCCACCCCTCTTTCCTCGGTCAGTTGGGGCTGCGTCGCCTCTCCTCGTGACCCCCCGGCCTCGACCGGCTAGGCCCCGATGTCACCACCTGGAGCGTCACCTGTCTCGCTCGGCGCTCCTGCCTCAGCCGCGATCCTGGAGTCACCGGCTTCGGTCCCGTCCCCCTCGGCTCCTGCAGAGGGGAGAGCCAGGCCATCACCGCCGCAAACCGTAGAAGCGGCCCAGGCCTCCTCGGCCCCCTCTTGCTCGGTGGATGGGAGAGCCGGCCTAATAAGGTCGGCCCTATCATGCTCGACAGAGCGGAGAGCCGAGCCAGAGCCACATTCGACCGCGGAGACGCCCCCGATCTTCTTGGCTCGCTTCTTGGCCTTCACGGCACCCCGTATCATCCCCTCCATGGGATCATTGCGCTTGGAGCCCCTCGGCCTGGAAGACCCTTCCCGGGCCACCCCCTTGCCCCCATCTCGGGCTCGGGAGCGACCCTCAGGAGCTCGCGACTCATCAACAGCCGAGTCATCGCCTAGGTCGATCACCTCCCACTCGGTCGCAGGCTCCTCCTCCTCAGCCGGTCGCCTGGCGTCTGTGCAGAAGAAGATATGGTCAGGAAAAGAAAATGGTTTCATTATCTCACGAAGAAGCTGATTCGTGGCGCCCGCACCTGTCGACCATAGCCGCTTGAGAAGGCATCGCTCGATGTTCTCTGGAGTCACCAGCTCCTCCGTGGACTGGTGATGCTACATCAGAATGATCGCATACTTCTCCACGTCCGGAGAGAACTCATCTTGCCTCGGAGGAATGTTCGGGTGAAAATTGGGGATTATGGGACACCTCCAAGACTCCTCCACCAAAAAAATCCCCACCCAGAAGAACTGAGTTTTCCATCCCTTGTGGGAAGAGTCCTTCGCGGCTAAGGAGACATAGCTCCTGTTTCACCTTACCTGGATGAAATAAAAACCCTTCCCGGCCGAAGGATGCCCCTTCAACTCAAAGAAATAATGGAAGAGGTCCAAGGAAGGAGGAACCCCGCATTGGTGGCAGAGGATGCAGAAGGCGGTGAGAAAAAGATAAGAGTTGACTACCAACTGTATGGGCGCCAACTTGAAGAAATTTAGAAGCTTAAGAACAAAAGGTTCAAAGGGAAGACGGAACCCACCCTTCCACGACAGAAGGAAGGAACAGATATGACCCGTACGAGAACCCAGGCTCGTCTCGTTTGGGGTAGCCGTGGTAAAATAATACTGATAGGGTAGGCAAAACTGGTGCTCCAGCCGCTTCACATCCGCCTCTCCCAGTTCACTGCAGTTTGGAGCCGGCGGTATCACCATCGCCCTCGCCTCAAGCTCGCCCTCCAACTTCTCAACTTTCGAACGCTGGTCCGCCATGGAATCTGGAGAGGAACTTGAAGAGAAATGCTCCCGAGACTCTGAAGACTCTGGAGGAAGAGGAAGCTGTCGAACCGCCTCCGCGGTTATCTCCGACAACTCTGCGAACGCCGCCGTGAGTCTCTGCTCTTCCGTCGTGTCCTCACGACTCATCAAAGAGCCCCAAAAGCAAGCACGAAGCTAGGCCAAACCCTAAAACGGAGGGAGTCTGGAATGACAACAAGCGCACAACGCCTATATTCCCACGCGGAAGGTGGCACGTCGTTTCGACCTCCGAGAAAGGGGGGGCCCTTCATTTCAAATCCGCCAGGATTATCATTATTACGGGCCTAGGTGACCATGATACGTGGCTTCTTAGCATTGCCATGTTTCCGCCCACCCGAGCCACGCTTGTCCAAAACCCTAACGGCTACTCTCCGAGCTTGCCAAGGCTCGGGAGTAGGAGGGGGACAAGTGGAGAGGGGGATTTCTGTAGCCCATTTAAGAGCAGGCCGAACTAGGTCCAACAAGACCAAACGAGGCTCAGCTCACCTAAGTGACTGTTTCAGCGTTTTCTTTCTTTCCCTTTTTTATTCGCGTATCGATCAACCATTTGGCTAATTGGTAGTCAACTGACTGATTGACGACGCGGGCGTGCCAGTCACATGAGTGACAATTTTATTGTGCGCTCATTCTGACCCATATAGGGCGAATGTGAGGTTCGGTCGGGACCAGTAGTCCGCCATATCATAAAGGTTATGGCGTTAATTACATCCCCCACGAGCAGGGAACACCTTTGATTAATTGCCGAGATAGCGGGCCGTCGAAGCCGGATTAAAAAGAACTACATGATGATTATAGCAATGACAGGCAGGATGCAAATATTTATCGTATAGTAGATGTATAGTTCATGGAATTATGGACCCTCGGTACGTGGCGGAGGATGTAGGTCCGAAGACCACCATCGCGCATGACGAAGACTTCCGGCCGGGCGTAACCCGGTCTTCTGTCGATGACATTTGATATACCCGAGGATCTATGCATGCATGCACACAAGACATCCACACCTAGATTACACATGAAGATAGTGTTATGAAACGGTGGCGATCAGCCGCATTTACTGCCCTTCACTGAGAGGAGGAAGAACGGCGCAAGTGTAATAGCGAAAGCAAAATGCTTAACGGATATGACAATGAATACAATGATAATATGACCCGGGCTCGCTTGGCCATCCTTTTTATTCACCAATTACGGCTTATTGACATCGCCCCCGAAAGACGAGACTTACCCGGGGTGAATGAATCACTAGAGTGGCATGACGCTTCAAAACCGGGGTGACTACAAGTGTATAAGAACGCTTACACAGCGCGGTCACGCGTAGGTATAGGGGTTAATACGGCGCGGTGACCATGTGTATTGAAACGTCGCACAAGGGCTTGGGGGCGCGCCGGAAAGGCGCAAAGGAAAAAAGTTAGAAATGAGTGTGGGGTTAATCCGGCGCGGGGGGGTACCGCGCCGATTTAGGGCGTGCCGGTTAAGACCGCGCCGTATTAAACCTGTTTTGTTGAATTATGAACCTTTTTAAGTTTCTTAGACTTCATGGGACCCTTTCTTGAGTTGTTGGGCCAGATGATTGTTTGATTGGAGTCCATGGCCTTTTGGAAATGAGGGGGAGGTCAGTGCGAGGTTCATACTCGAGCACTGAGTTGATTCGATTCGGAGCGATCATTTTATTGACATAATTATCTGGAGTCTGTCAAAAATTTGACAGCATCTCCCCTGAACAAAAAGAGTTGCAGGGGAGAATCGGGGTCATACTCACTAATGGAGCAAGCCCCTAAATCACCGGTCTGCCCAAAGGCGGCCAGCATACCCCACTGGATAGGATACCCCGAGGACAAGCCTGCTAGGGGCACCAAAGCTCCATGGGGGAAGAGATAAAAGGGCGAAGTCACTGATGATGAGGATGACACCCCGAGGGCTAGCCTACGAGGGGTGAAGGACTCGTAGTCAGTGATTCGTCCCATGGAGGGACTGACCATTGGGAGAGTGGGACTCCGAGGACTAGCCTACAAGGAGCACACACACCCTGGTCTCGATCGGGCCCTGGTCTGTCGGGGTTGAGTTCGTTGACCCAGGCTCCCCGTCATTATCAGCCATGGCTTCGAGAAAGTGCCTACCACGGAGAGGTAGAGCCCTCAGTCGCCCAGCAATTGCAGGAAGTAACGGGGACTGTCCCCCTCCCCGGGTGATCAAAACGACGAGGAAACCTCGGAACGATGCAGATGACCGTGAAGAACGAGTAATAAGGGCATAAGTTAGACAGGCACGCAGTAGGGGCATATGCTCGAACAGCTAGAAAGCAATGTTCAAGGAGGTAAACCCTGTGTGGAGCGGCCAGAGACACGCGCAGAGGCACGGCTCCCTCCGAGAAGAAAAGGGGTGCAAAGACCCCTGCATCAAGCATAACAACACAAAAAAAAAATGAATCAGAGAAAAGCCCCCGGGGAGGGGTGTTTCTATAGCCCACGATGAGTCGGGGCACAATGCAACCTTCGGAGGAACCAAGGTTAGAGTGATGCAGAGAAGAACTCAGACAGACGTGTTAGCATAGATAGAGAAAGAGAGGGGAGGATCATTCATCCGATTCATTGATTTAAGCATTCACACGCACGCACATACGTTGCCATTCCAAAAAAAATGGGAAGGGTTTAACATTTACATAGCGAGAGTACAGCCCCGGCACCATCACTTGATCGCCGTTCGCCGACAACAGAGACAGAAGACATTCACGGTGCGACAACGGAGGAAGAAAATCAGAAGGGATAGCGTAGAGGGGGGAGGAGAATCGACTCATTTCATTGTCGCTCCTCCCCCCCTCGCTTACATTCGACGGATAGGAATTTCGAGGAAGAAAACTACGGAAAGCAGGAGAAGATCAACGCCCGCGCCCACCTGTTCCTGAAATAGAGTATCACAGCCGAAGAAGATGGCCGGCGGTCACTGCTCCCGAGAAACCTTCACTCTCTATACCTCAAGCGAAAAAGGAAGCCCTCTCCTCCCTCTCGAAAACGATCAGAGGGCTGACAGCCGATCCCCCAAAAACTCTCCGCTCTCCTTTATTTCGAATAGCCATCTGTATATATACATGATCGAGCCCCAAGCCTTGTACGGCGTGAAGAACTGCGCGCCGGGAAAGGCTTCATGGGCCTTTGCGCGCCGGAATAGCCAAGCCATGGATGGGTTTCAGCGCGCCGGGTAGAGAGCATCAAGCTTGGGGCGCGCCGGTTTAGGGCGCGCCGGGCTAATGCTCCTCGTGGGCTTCGAGCCAGTTGATGAGCCCGGGGATGATTCCGGGGGTCACCGTGAACATTTATCTTGCCAATGCTCCTCGAAACTTCGACGAGATGTCTTGTAGAAGCTCCCCGGTTGACGTACGGCCATCCTCGAGGTTCCGAATAACTTTATATTGATCGTACGGGCTTTCTACCGGCACGGCCTTCGGCTCTACGCTCCATGCTGTTGGTCCGGCCTGGCTTGTACTCAGAGCTTTCTAGGAGGTTAGATAGCCGGGAGATAGTTCCGCCTGAGCCGGGCGATCATTCGGCCACTAATGGGCCCATCTTGACGGGAAGCCGTGCCCATGCCGGGCGATCGGGATCTTCCACCGTCAGATCTTTCGGTTCTCCGTTTCGGGAAGCCGGGGGGACTCCTTTATCCTCGGGAGAGCCTTTCATGAGGTGGGTAGCCACCGGGTAGACCGTCGACCTTTGTCGGGCAACGGGTGTAGTGGATGCAGCACGACAAAGTCGATGCCGGTTCATTGGGCAGGCTTGGTCGCACTGCCGGTTGGTTGACGAGTTTGTCTCGGCTCTCCTGAGGTGAAGTCCCCGTGTCCACACGGAGTGACTCGAGGCTCTGTCAGCTTGAGAAGTCTTTAATATGTTGATCTTTATCGTCTTCCGTACTTCGGTGGGCCGGGTCATTCGTCCTCATAGCTTGGTCACCGACAATTATATTTTGAGTGCCAACAAATGCCCCCCAGACATGGGTGTTGCGAGCAAGGTACGAGTGCAGCAAGGCCGACGGATGAATTTCATCCGGACTGACCCCTTCCTTGATTAGCGGGCACCTGGGATGGCCCTTAATTTGTCACGGGCGTTGACCCGGCATCGTTTAGATGTTAGTACGGTGCGGGGTCAACACGGCACACCCTTGCCCTTTGGGATGTTAATCCTGCGCGGGCATGGCCCTTGGGCTTTAATCCGGCGTGCTATTCTCCCCTTTTCTTTGCTGACTCGGTGCGGCCTTGACGCCGTGGGGTTTTAATTCGGCGCGCTTTTTCCCGGCGCACCTTTTGCTTATGGGGTTTTAATCCGGCGCGCTAAATAGCGTGCCGGTTTAGCGGTCGGGGGCTTCCCTTATATATTTCCTTCTTCTTTGTTTTTTTCTTCATCCCCTCTCATTCGCACCGACTCTTTCTCTCTCTTCCCCTTTTCTTCTCTCTTTCTGGCGCCGAGAGCGGCGGTTTCTTCCTTCGGGTGAGTGGAGGTGCCGTCAATTTGGGTTTCAAAACCCTTTCTTTGGGCCTCGGGAGGCTTCTAGCAGGGCTTGCCCTCGGAGCTGTTTCCCCGGGTGTTCCTCTGGCCTCGGTGTAATGCCGATGGCTGCTTTTTAGGGATCGTTCCTCAGTGAACGCGTTCCCGCTTTTCTTCGGCAATTCCCTGTGCTGGGGAGACTCTACCGAAATTTTGTCAGAAGTTCGCCTTTGATTAGCCATTTCCTGACGTTGATTTTTGTTTGATATGCTCTTTTTGCAGCTGTCATGGCATCCAGCTCTTCCTCTCGTGCCGTGGTGACATGGGAAAATGTTAATTCTCTCGACTGGGGTCACGGCCAGGTGGCCATAGTTACGGAGTCTTCGGATTCGGAGACGGACACTGTAGACACCGGTCGTCTCCTTATTCTCGGGGGTGACTCTTTTCATTATAATAGAGAGGGCGTGACCAGGAAGGATTATCCCAAGGACAAGCACCTGATGTCCCTTCTTCGGCGCTTCAACCTTCAGGGGAAGCGGGATGTGTTCCCCGTCCAGAAGGTCGAGCAGGCTCTGCTAGTGGAGAGAGACAGCTTGGCCGAATGCGTAATGCGGGGAAGACCCATCTATCTCCCTGGGGAGGTCAGGAAGTGGAGCGTTGTGCTGGGGCTGCAAGACCTGGCTCCGGCAGACGGACTATTGACCAGAGCTCCCGAATTTGTACCTGCTCGGTGGAATGACTCCGCGGGCAGAGTAGATCGGGAGAAGCCGATCTTTGGTTTATTCCTTGCCCCGTTGAGATGGGGATATAGAGATGAGTCATTCTTGCTGGATTGCTTGGCGATTCGCTTCAAGCACCAGATCTCCATGGGGTGGTTTGCTGAGTTGAAAGTTACAGACGCCCACGCATTCAGGCCTGGAGCAGTGGAATTCACAGACTATGTGCTGCATCATTATGCTCCTCTTTTGACCAGAGCTGGTGTTTATCACAGCGTGTACGCTTCAAGGTATCGGTACCCGATTTCCCGAGGCTTGTGCTGTGGCATGATCGAGGTGTTTTGCCCTGAATACAACACCTTCTATACTTCAGAGGGGGAGACCTCCTTAGACTTGTGGAGTCTATCTCAGCTCAGCAGCCTGCCCATTGATGGAGAGCCGTATGAAGAAGTTTGCTGGCCTGACTGGTTGAAGGACCAGACCGACGGTGACGGCCGGTATTTGGCGGGCTACGCCTATCGATATCTAATGAAGGCGTATCGCACCCTCTTCCATTCGTCGCACGACACGAGAGAAGCTCGAAAGCCGGGCGAGAAGCGAAGAGTGCGGATGGGCGCTTGGCTTCAATATTTCTTCCAGGGGAAGAACAAGTACGAAGATTTTCCTCCGATAGCACCAGTGACCCAGAAGCGGAAGAAGAGGGTACGACGCCAGGCCGCTTCGTCATCTTCTTCGAGAGGAGGGCAGGGGGAAAACCCAAACCCTACTGGTGTTGATGCAGTGACTCATTGTGCTGCATACTTGGTTTATTGGCTTTGTTCCTTTGCTCTCCCTCAAGGTGATGAGAGCGTGATCAGGGAGGAAGCCATATATCTAGCCTGTCTTATGGCTTGGGGTACCAAGCTGTCTCTTTGCCCAGTGGCCCTGTGCCTCATTTACAAGATGTTGGGAGACTTGCACAAGACGCGCCTCCCCAGAAGCCTTCGGACGGTTGGTCCGTTACATTTCTTTAATGCTTGGGTCTGCACCCTGTTCCCGGAGGCAGCTCCTCGGGCGTTACAAGCAGTTCCTCTGGTCCCGCACATGATAGAGTTTGCAAGTGCCGAGCCATCATTGCTAGCGGAGCAACTCTATGCCATTCGGGGTAAATTGACCCGTCTTCCCGTGGACTCGCCCGGGGTTCTTCATTTCTGGAGCTTAGCTGCTCACTCGAGCCCGTTGACGAACAGGACGAGGCAATGCAAGCTCTTTGAAACTGAGGAGTACATCCATCCGATTTCCCAGGCCAATTATACCAGGCCTATTCTGGAGCCGGAGTTGATTGATTGGGCACTGGCCATCAGGCCTAGTGTCCTAGTATTTCGCAAGAGCGGCATTCTGTGGCTGGAGCCGTATTACCCGTTCCGTTTCAGTCGGAACTTTGGCTAGGACCAGCAGATTCCACATTCCTCTTCGCAATTTGCATTGCCCAACAGGCACAGGGCCGGGCAAACGTCCAATGATGACGCCCGGATATGGTGGGACTTTTTCCATCGTCGCGAAGACGTTTCTTTCCGGGTGCCCGCCCCCGCACGGTTCCCTCGCGTCACGCCTAAATACGTCAAGTGGTGGAACGCGCGGACGGGATTTTACAGGACCTCCCGGAGAGAGTGCTGGGCCGTGGCGGAGCACAGGTTCTTAGCTTCCCAGCCGGAGCCAGTTCTTGATATTGACGCTTCTTATTTGAAGAAGTTGAAATCTTGGACAAATACGGACGTGAAGGCCTATCTAGAGGCCCGCAAGCTCGTAAAAGGCCGCAAGACGAAAGTTGAGCTGAAGTTGCCCCCGATCAACAAGGATGATTATGTGAAGACCCTTCGGGGTTTATGCCAGGTAAGCAGTGAGAGGGTGATTCTCCAGCAACTCCCTTTGCCAGTAGAGGAGCCCATCGCGGCCGTGGCCGATTGGCGTCCCGAGGTGGACAGGTTGTATCCCTACCGGGCTTTCATTCGCAAAGAGGACAGGCGGGCTGACTTATATGCCAACACCCCCTGGCTGTTCGCACTCCTTCGGTCTCACGGCCTCTCGGTGGGTAGCCCCAGCGAAGCCATACTGGACCATCCTCTTCAGATCTCCTTCAAATATGCAGACAGGTGGGGGCTGGACCATCTGAGCCTGTATTATCTGCTGTCCTCCCGTGGACACGAGGACTTGGCGTTGCTAGCTGAGCCGAGCAAAAAGATCGGGGATCTATGCTGGCTTATTTGCGAGGCGGCTTCGAGGGACAAGACGCCATCGCTATTTTATTGGCCTCTCTTCCCCTTTTATACGGGGCCGGCATTCTATCTTTTCCTTCAGGCCCTTCGGCCAGCTTCTTCCTTTCATTGTGGTTGCGTCATTCTCACCCTTGTGCGTATGCAGTCCGATCGACTTCGGAGGAGACCCGGCACTTCAGGGAGCTGATCATAAAGGCCAAAAAGCCAGCATATTTTGAAGTTCCTGAGCCGGCGCCGACCACGACGCCACTGCCTCCTGGGGATTCGAGGAAGAGGACTAGGTCCCAACTGCGAGAGGCCGTCGGGAAGGTGAAAGTGGCGGTGACCCGGGTGACACGGGCACGCCGGAAGAAAGCCGCAGAGAAGGAATCAGCAACCGTCCTTCCTTCTGTTGTATCTTTTGAAGAGTTTGAGGCTTCTCGCATACAAGGGCTAGAGGCCGAAGGTAGGCTCTTCTTTTCTTCAGAGTGCATTAGCTTGTTTCGACCACTTGGGGTGGCCCATGCTGACAGTTGCCGATACAGTTGCCGCGGTCGTCGGACAGGAGGCGACGGCAGATGTAGCGGCTAGGGACGGGGCAGAGGAAGTCCCCGCTGCTCCCATAGAAAGGGATCTACCCTCTCCAACACCCCGACGGGAGATGGAAGGTAATCTATAGTTTAGTTGCGATAGCAACGCAAATCTTCCTATCTTCAGCCGTCTTGACCCCTTTTTGCTGTGAATTGTAGTCGATATACAACCACCATTGTTTCCGAGCTCGGAGAGTGCAGAGGAGGTGGTTCCCTCGGGGCAGGGAGAGCCCGCCCCCGAGGTATCATCTATTGCTGCCCTTGGTGTGGAGAGCACCGGAAAAGCTTCCGTCGAGGGTGATGCTCCTGCTGGCGAGGCTCCTACTTCGACGGCGGAGTATCCTAAGAGAGCAGAGGGGTCTTCCTCCTCTGAGCATGTAGATTATGGTGGAGGCTCTAGTGACGAGGAGCCATCACCACTTGATTTTGAGACCGACGATGCTGGGGTGTCCTCGGCCTATGAGAGTGACTATCCGACTTTCAGCCCGGCCCGGTTATCATGGGGCGGTCCTGTGCCGTCATTATCGCTTACGAGTGAGGAGGCTGGCGCTGGGGGAGCTGCTCTTAAAGATTTGAGCTTAGTCCCGGCCGAGGTAAGGACCTATCCAGGACCGATGCTTACCATGCTTCTTTTCTCCTTCTTCTAGCCAGGTTTTAACTGTATATAAATCTCCGATGCAGACTGAGGTGGCGCTGCCAACTATGACGGTGCAGATACCACTCCCGGCCCTGGGAACAGGCCAGGCGACTTTCCCGTCCGTCCTGCGGCCCATCGCATTGCGGTACCTAAAGGATCATGCAGCAGCGATGGTTCCAGTTGGTCCCGGAGCGCTCGTGGAAGTTGATAGTTCGGCAGTAGCCGGAGATTCTCCGCCAAGGGAGGCTGCACAGTAGTCAGTTCTGGAGAAGGGTGGCTCTGCTGAGATAGAAGCCAGGGAGATTATTGAGGGACGGACGTCCTCGGTGCTCGAGGTTCTTGTTGGACTCCCACCCCAGGGGACCGGCAAAGAGATTGTTGTTGTTGAGGCTCTAGCCACCGCATCTGCCGGTGCGGTTGTTCCCAGTGGTAGTGGGCTGCAGCTTATGCCATCGTCATCCTCCGGGACGACTGATGATATATGGGCTGCCGTGGATGGCAGAGTAGAGTTTGAACTACCCGAGACGTCGCCACTTGGTCTTCAGTCCTCGAGTGATGTCGTGTGGCAGTTCTTGGGGACCCTCCAGCAGACCGTAACAGCCAGTAGGGATTTAACTTATATTCAGCTGAGGGGCTTGATAGAGCATCTGTCCCGCTCGCTGCTGGCCCTCGGTTGTCCCATGGACGACTGGACTCCGCGGGTGATCCTGCTCCTGAAGTATGTGAACCGGAGGGAGTTCTTGGGCCGGGAGGCAGCTGACCAGCTGGCGGCCATATCATTGGAGCGGGCTGAAAACAAGACGGCCCTTATTTCTCTGCAAGAGACCGCGGCGAGGGCGAGGGACGAAGCCAACGCCTCTTTACAACGCCGGAGCTCCTTGACGGCCCGGATGACGGCATTGCGGGCCGAACTTCAAGAAGTAGATCGCCTGGGGGTCCAAAAGGTTGAGGATGTTGAGATGGCTGAAGGACAAGCTGCTTCCCTGGAGATGAAGCTATCCGAGCTGGAGGCCACCGAGTTCAGATTGCAAGAACTGATCCGTCATCCCTCCCTGGGTATTCCTGTGCTGGAGGACATCTTCCGACCCCCTTTGCCGTAGTCCCTTTTCTTTATGTGCTCCCTTTTAATGCACCTTATGTATTCCAGGGCATGGCCCATGTAATCATGTGCTTTTTACTTCATAGTAATGAAAAATTTCCATCCTGATTTTGAATGAAGACTCCATCTTGTCATTTTTTCTTTTCATTTGCCCGTTGATTCTAGTCCGAGTGTATGGGTCACTAGGGCAGGAGAACGCTCACGCCTTCAGGGAAGGGGTGAGGTGTTCACTCCACCGCGCCGCGACTTTTCTCGAGACTAGAAACGGCCTATGCCGGCCGAGAGTTCGGGGGACTCAGGAGGGCATAGTGAAACTGATGGATACACGGTCCTGCCGAGAACGGCCAGAACCGAGAACAGGTAGCGACCGGTCTTGCCGATGGTGACAAGGGTCGAAAGGGGTAGACAGTCTTGCCGATGGTGACAAAAACCGGATAGGTAGCGAGCGATCTTGCCGATGGTGACAAGGGTCGAAAGGGGTAGACGGTCTTGCCGATGGTGACAAAAATCGGATAGGTAGCGACCGATCTTGCCGATGGTGACAAGGGTCGAAAGGGGTAGATGGTCTTGCCGATGGTGACAAGAATCGGATAGGTAGCGACCGATCTTGCCAATGGTGACAAGGGTCGAAAGGGGTAGACGGTCTTGCCGATGGTGACAAAAATTGGATAGGTAGTGACCGATCTTGCCGATGGTGACAAGGGTCGAAAGGGGTAGACGGTCTTGCCGATGGTGACAAAAACCGGATAGGTAGCGACCGATCTTGCCGATGGTGACAAGGGTCGAAAGGGGTAGACGGTCTTGCCAATGGTGACAAAAACCAGAAGGATAGCGACCGATCTTGCCGATGGTGACAAGGGTCGAAAGGGGTAGACAGTCTTGCCGATGGTGACAAAAACCGGATAGGTAGCGACCGATCTTGCCGATGGTGACAAGGGTCGAAAGGGGTAGACGGTCTTGTCGATGGTGACAAAAACCGGATAGGTAGCGACCGATCTTGCCGATTGTGACAAGGGTCGAAAGGGGTAGACGGTCTTGCCGATGGTGACAAAAACTGGATAGGTAGCGATCGATCTTGCCGATGGTGACAAGGGTCGAAAGGGGTAGACGGTCTTGCCGATGGTGACAAAAACCGGATAGGTAGCGACCGATCTTGCCGATGGTGACAAGGGTCGAAAGGGGTAGACGGTCTTGCCGATGGTGACAAAAACTAGATAGGTAGCGACCGATCTTGTCGATGGTGACAAGGGTCGAAAGGGGTAGACGGTCTTGCCGATGGTGACAAAAACCGGATAGGTAGCGACCGATCTTGTCGATGGTGACAAGGGTCGAAAGGGGTAGACGGTCTTGCCGATGGTGACAAAAACAGGATAGGTAGCGACCGATCTTGCCGATGGTGACAAGGGTCGAAAGGGGTATAGACACTATGTTGTGCCCCCTAGGCACAAGCATGTGCTATGATGATTTGATGACATGTGCTATGATGATTTGATGATAGCAATGCTGTTGTGTTTTGATGATAGCAACACATGAGTGTTTTGATGACATTATGTTTTGATGATAGCAACTTGACTGTGACTGGTATATCAGATGGAGAATACATGTGTATGACTGATATATTGTTTGTGTTAGACTTCTGTTATATGCATAGTCTACACATTGTGCATCATAGTGTTATGCAGTGTCTTGGTGAAGTCAATATAGACTTCAGTGTCTCATTCTGCATCTTATAGCATGTCCATACATTGCATCGTGGCATTTATGCTCTAAGTCTATACACTGCATAACAAGCTCAAGGTCGATACATTGAGCATCTCATGCATCATTCTTCTATGTCCATACAGTGGACTGTAGCATGCATTTGGCGAAGGCACAGCAAGTCTAGACATTGCACTGTAGCATGTATTTCTTTAAAGTCTATACATCGGACTGGTCTGCATAGGCTAAGTGTATACATCATCCAGTACAATCATGCACTGTTCATGAAGTCTGTACAGCCTTTTGCATTGGACTTAAAGTCTATACATTGCACTGTTGCATTCAACGTCTTCGTGTTGTTTTTATTGTTCTGTCTTCGTGCTGTTTTTCTTTTTAGACTTCGTGTCCTTCTCGCCTTGACCACACTCCGTGTCAATTTCTATTTTTCGTCCTCGTGTTGTCTTTCCTAGACCCCGTGTCTGTCTCGCCTTGTGACCACACTTCGTGTCAGTTTTGTCTTTCATCTTCGAGTTAGTGTCAGTCCAGTGTCTTAGTTAGTGTCTCAGGTTTTTGGTCAAGTCTATACAACGAAGTTCTTTTGATGAGTCTATACAGAGTTGTTCTTCAACCTGATCATCCGATACTCTGTTTGACAGGGACTCTCTACTGAGATTGCTGACATGGCTCGTGATCCCAGGAGGACAAGGTGACCAGATGCTGCCACGTGGATGGAAGCATCTCGAATCTGGAGAATTCCTTGGGCGGGAAAATGTGGAAGCCACGCGCCCTTATCCAGCTGCTGCTGTTATAAATATCAGTCTTCATCTTCTGAAGAAGTCGATCGAAGTTGGCGAAGCATATACGTCCAGTCTGAAACAGTAGCCACCGAGATCCACTGTGAGAGAAGAAAAGCAGAGAAGAAGAAAAGGAGAGAAGAAGATACAGAGAGAAAGAAAGAGAGAAAGAAAGAGAGACAGTGAGATTGAGAGAAGAAGAGTGAAGTCTGAAGATTTGTTCACTGGACCGTGGATCAAATCAAGGCCAGTCTGCTCTGTTGAGAGCTATATTGTGTTCTTCATTTACAGCTTTCCGATTGCTGTTTCATTCTATTTTCATTTTCCACTTTATACCTTATTCAAGCTGTATGTCAGCGGATGCAGTGGAGGTCTCCACTGGACAGGTAAAGCTGTAATCCTCAGCTGGCGAGACTTGGTCTCGGACGGGTTAAGATGTACTTCCCCAGCGGTTTGCAGAGGTGTATCCTCTGGACAGCAAGCTGTGTTGCTCAGCGGTTTGCAGAGGTGTATCCTCTGGACAGCAAGCTGTGTTGCTCAGCGGGCAGTGGATGATTCCACTGGACAGCAAGCTGTGTTGCTCAGCAGTTTGTAGGCCAAGCTGTATTGCCCAGCGGACGCAAGCTGTGTTGTGCAGCAGTAAGCCATACTCGGTTGAGTGTGGGGTGGATGTAGGTCATTGACCGAACCACCTAAAATCTTGTGTGCATTGTGTTTGTGAGTTTGTTCTTACTGAATCTCTTGATTATCTTCACAGATCACGTGTGTTGTTGCTAAGTTTAGACACTCGACTTAGTGTTTTAGTAGATCTGCCTTTATTCCGCATTTGAACCTACAACTGGTTTTAAATTAGGCTGTAGATCTATTCACCCCCCTCTAGACCCATACTTCTTGGAGATAGACTGCGTCCATCCAACTCCAACACTTGGTATCAGAGCCTAACTCTTCTACAGGGACTCATCGCCCGAAGAGGAAAGGCAAGATGGATGTTCGAGGGATGATTGCTGAAGGTCACTCAACTACAAAGCCCCCGTACTTCGATGGATCCAACTACGCATACTGGAAGAACCGTATGCAGGTCTTTTTGAGGGCTAAGGATTACGAGCTTTGGATGGTAGTTAGCAAGGGACCTTATGAGCTGTCCCCGAATGAGGAAGTCTGGACCAAGGAGGAAATCAGAAGGTCCACGCTCAACTGGAGTGCAATCAACGCAGTCCAATGTTCTCTGCATCCCACTGAATTTTCTCGAGTATCAGCCTACAATTCAGCTAAGGAGATGTGGGATGCACTGGAAGCAATTCATGAAGGGACTTCTCAGGTTAGAGAGACGAAGGCCAATTTACTTGTGTCTGAATATGAAGCCTTCAAGATGAAACCCAACGAGACCATCAAGGAGATGTATGCTAGATTGACAACTATTACTAATGGCCTCAGAGGATTCGGGAAGAAGTATTCTGAGTATGATATAGTCAGGAAGATCTTGCGATCCTTGACTTCAATTTGGCACACCAAGGCCACCGTCATGGAAGAGTCAAGAGATCTGCACAATACAAGGGCAGATGAGCTAATTGGATCTCTAATGGCATATGAGATGAATCTGCCGAAGGTAGATGAAGCTGAAGAGAAGAGGAAATCGATCGCACTGAAGGCTGGTGCTAGCAAATCCAACAAATCAAACCGATCCAACTCTAGCAGATCATCATCCGAGGAGAGCTTGAATGAACAAGACATAACTCATACTGAGATGGCTACGATGACTAAAGAGTTCAGGCGGTTCCTCAGGAGAGAAGGAGGACAATTCAACCGAAGGAACCATAGTGGCAGCCGGCAGGACACAAGGTATAAATCTAAACCTGCAAATCAATATGGAACTTACTTGTGTTACCAATGCAGAATTCTGGCCATCTGAAAGCTGACTGTCCAGAGAACAAGAAGCACAAGGACAAATCAAACAGAAAGAACACGAAAGGAAGAGCCATGATCAGCACATGGAGCGATGAGGATGAAGGTTGTCTCAGCAATACTTCGGACAGTGAAGTTGAAGCTGAAAAACCCATCTGTCTCATGGCAACTAGCTCTAAAGACAGAGAGGAAGATTTAGATGAGGTAACTTCTCCATTTAATAATCTTACTATCGTTGAATGGATAGATGCCTATCATAAACTAGCTGATCAAGTAGATGATATTAGAAGGGAAAATAGGCATTTAAAAAGAAAAATCAATTCCATGCAAAATGATACCTCATTGTCTGATAAAATTGCATGTATTGAAGCTGAAAATAATAAACTCAAACTCACATGTTCTGAATCAGAAGAAATCAAGAATGAGTTAAAAATTTCTAGGGAAGAGAATGTGAGGTTAGAAAAGGAAATTGATGAATGGAAAATGAAAATTCAAAAATATGAGAGTGAGATGAAGCTGGTGAATGAGAAATATGAAGCTGTCCAAATTGTAAATACTGAACTTAAGAAATCTGTTGAAGATATTCAAAAGGACAATGAGGACAAGCTTAAGACCATTGAGAAAATGACCCAAGGTACAGAGAATCTAAATGCTTTGTTAGGGTCAAAGGTTAATTTCAGAAAAGAGGGCCTAGGATTTAATTCTAGTGCAACAAAAACATTTGGGATGAAAATGATTTCATTTGTTGCTCAAAAAGAAAAGGGACCTCTAATTAGCATGAACTCAACTATTTCAATGAACAAAACTGCTAATCTGAAAAGGCCCAGTGCTGAGGAAAAGGGCAAACAAAAGGTTAATGAGCCAAGTAGAGCCAGCACATCCAAGCAAAATCCCAAGGCTCAATCACAGGTTAGGGGTCAACCTAAACAGTCATATAAACCCCATGTCAAGGCCACAAAGTCTCCACCATCACCATCACATCTGAAGAAGACCCAATACACACCCATGAATAGGTCAGTAGGGTCCAAAGTACAGGGGAGACAGAATGCTGCCAGGAGTCATCCCAATTATTTCTATCAACCCAGAGCTCAGACTTACTACAATGCACAGCCAACCTATTTCAATAGGTCAGGTTGGACTAGAACTCCGGGAAGGTTTGCAGGTCTTGCATATCAGGCTACACAATATCATAGACCTTACACTAGAAATTGGGTTAGTGGGTATGGAAACTGGTCACCTAGAAATATGCATTATTTCAGTCAGCCCAGGAACTACTATGGCAAAAACTTCGTGAACACACCCTGGCCAAGGCACTGGCAAAGAAACAACACTGTCAATAATCATGCTGGTGTAAATAAGAAGAAAAATAACAAAAAGAAAAGGAACAACAATAGAAAGAAATATGTAGGATCCACTGAACAAAATACTTTCAAACAAATGTGGATACCAAAAAGTCTGCTGTCTTGCTTTACGTCTATTCCATATTCTCTGGAGCCCAATCAGACTTGGGTTCCAAACTCATCTACCTGATTGTGTGTGCAAGTATGTCTGGCAGCCAAGGACAAATCTGTGGTACTTGGATAGTGGTTGCTTCAGGCATATGACAGGAGATAAGGCCATAAATTCAAAAGTTAAAAGAGATTGGAGGCCTTGTCAACAATCTGATGGAACACTTAGGGTAAAAATAAATCAGTCAGGTAAAGCAGGTAAGTGACTTTTCTTCAGAATTGAATTGAGAAAGTAATGTCAATCTGATTAGTTAACTCCTGACTTTCTCTTCTTATCTAGCTGATCAGTCTGCATTCCAGACTCAGCTACTGAATTTAAATTCTGCACAAAAGCTGATGATTCTTTTCTCTTTGCATGATTATTGCACTGTGTACACTGAATGCTCGAAACTGAATTATCTTGAAAAGTTGATTGCTCCCGAATGATGCTCTCTAATGAATAAACTCTCTGCTGGTTTTGTGAATGCTCGATGTTGCAACAGACTCATGATCATGCATGACACTCATACTTTTCATGATCATCATTACATATCATTTAGTCATAAATGTGTTTAAAATCACATGCATATTAAAACTGCTTTGAACTGCTTTTCTCTGCATAACCGTGGTATATTAATGGTAAGCTACTAAAGGGCAGGGAAATTTGTCTGGAGGCTCTTGCTATGTGTGAGATGGTCATTGAGATCATGTTCTCCGCCTAGTACCATGGGTTATATTGATTGATAGGGCAGTCTGAATGAGCATGAATTTCAAAATCCCTTGTTCAATTTTCAGAGAAGACATTGCATATATTCAGGGGGAGCTTGTTGAGTCTTTGCATGCCTTTGCATATCATTCATTCATGATCTATGCATAAGCTCTCTCTCATTTAATTCTTGTCATTCATTAGCAAAATTACACGCATATAGACAGGGGGAGTACTGTTAGAAATTCAGAGTGGTCATCAATTCTATTGAATCATTTCATCCATGACTCTAAATGATTGAGTCTGACTTATGGCAATCTGTTAGTAAGTTCTGATTTCTAAGCAATAGAAAATAGACTTCTTCTCTTATAAGAATTTTAAATTGCTTAAAGACTGACTTAATGGTTTAAACTTTATAATCATTGAAGTTTAAAGATTGCAATCTGTAAATAAGAAAGCTGAAAATTGATAAAACTCTCAACCCCTTTCTTATTTCATGTCAGACAAAGCTAATCATATCTGAAATCTGAAATCTCATCTGAAATCATGTTAGAGAAGCTAAGTATGTGTATTGTCCTTAAACAAGTCATTCTGAAACATATAAAGGACAGTTAAGAAAGATATTGAAAAATATTGAAAATCATTGAAAATTAACATTGGCAGAGCAATGACTGGTAAATCACTGAGAAACTGAGTGATCCATCAAAGAAGTGGACAACACTCATGTCATGAAGTGTATCAGCTATCTCTATATAAAATGATCAAAACAGTAGGTTGTTTTCACTGAGTACCTGGGGGTAACTGGCGTCCAATAAACATGTACCCTCACACAAAAAGGTGTCAATCAATTCTATTGAGGTTGATCATAGGCCAGATGGTCCATCATGTTGAGTATCTAGGGGTATTGGCGTCTGATAAATGTATACCCTTATGCAAAAAGACTTTTGGTACCTGAATGCCCTAAATGAAACATTACTGAAAAATGTTGTTCCTTCAAAAGAAAATTCATGGATGTCAATTTGTTTATTTTCAATACATGACCTAGAATTTCTTAACAACTTTTAAATGAGTATACGAAAGTAGGATATTTTGAAACTGAATCTTTCATGTAAATATGATTCTGGTTTATTGTTTTATCATGCACAGCCAACTTATCCATTGATTGTAGTGCATGAACTCAAAATTTATAACCTTTAAACCAGACTTCTATCTGAAAGTAGTTTCTAAATTCATATGAATGAAGACTCTGTGCTTTAGAATGCTTATTCCTGAACTACTTGTTCAGTATGCCAGTCAAATGAGTTCTTGATCTTTCCCTTTGTATATCTGATTTCTTGAACACAATATCCCACTTAAAAGGGGGAGAATTCATTCAAGGGGAGTCCTATCTTCAGGGAGAGTTTCTTGTTCTAAGGGTATTTGCATTCATATTGCCATGTTGCACTCGTGTTTTACTGTCTTTCTCTTTTTGATCATGTCAAAGGGGGAGAAAATTTTATGTGTGACTCACTGTCACAGTGTGTTGCCATCATCAAAAAGGGGGAGAATGTTGTGCCCCCTAGGCACCAGCATGTGCTATGATGATTTGATGACATGTTCTATGATGATTTGATGATAGCAATGCTGTTGTGTTTTGATGATAGCAACACATGAGTGTTTTGATGACATTGTGTTTTGATGATAGCAACTTGACTGTGACTGGTATATCATATGGAGAATACACGTGTATGACTGATATATTGTTTGTGTTAGACTTCTGTTATATGCATAGTCTACACATTGTGCATCATAGTGTTATGCAGTGTCTTGGTGAAGTCTATATAGACTTCAGCGTCTCATTCTGCATCTTATAGCATGTCTATACATTGCATCGTGGCGTTTATGCTCTAAGTCTATACACTGCATAGCAAGCTCAAGGTCGATACATTGAGCGTCTCATGCATCATTCTTCTAAGTCCATACAGTGGACTGTAGCATGCATTTGGCGAAGGCACAACAAGTCTAGACATTGCACTGTAGCATGTATTTCTTTAAAGTCTATACATCGGACTGGTCTGCATAGGCTAAGTGTATACATCGTCCAGTACAATCATGCACTGTTCATGAAGTCTGTACAGCCTTTTGCATTGGACTTAAAGTCTATACATTGCACTGTTGCATTCAACGTCTTCGTGTTGTTTTTATTGTTCTGTCTTCGTGCTATTTTTCTTTTTAGACTTCGTGTCTTTCTCGCCTTGACCACACTCTGTGTCAATTTCTATTTTTCATCCTCGTGTTGTCTTTCCTAGACCCCGTGTCTGTCTCGCCTTGTGACCACACTTCGTGTCAGTTTTGTCTTTCGTCTTCGAGTTAGTGTCAGTCCAGTGTCTTCGTTAGTGTCTCAGGTTTTTGGTCAAGTCTATACAACGAAGTTCTTTTGATGAGTCTATATAGAGTTGTTCTTCAACCTGATCATCTGATACTCTGTTTGACAGGGACTCTCTACTGAGATTGCTGACATGGCTCGTGATCCCAGGAGGACAAGGTGACCAGATGCTGCCACGTGGATGGAAGCATCTCGAATCTGGAGAATTCCTTGGGCGGGAAAACGTGGAAGCCACGCGCCCTTATCCAGCTGCTGCTGTTATAAATATCAGTCTTCATCTTCTGAAGAAGTCGATCGAAGTTGGCGAAGCATATACGTCCAGTCTGAAACAGTAGCCACCGAGATCCACTGTGAGAGAAGAAAAGCAGAGAAGAAGAAAAGGAGAGAAGAAGATACAGAGAGAAAGAAAGAGAGAAAGAAAGAGAGACAGTGAGATTGAGAGAAGAAGAGTGAAGTCTGAAGATTTGTTCACTGGACCGTGGATCAAATCCAGACCAATCTGCTCTGTTGAGAGCTATATTGTGTTCTTCATTTATAACTTTTCGATTGCTGTTTCATTCAATTTTCGTTTTCCACTTTATCCCTTATTCAAGCTATATGTCAGCGAATGCAGTGGAGGTTTCCACTGGACAGGTAAAGCTGTAATCCTTAGCTGGCGAGACTTGGTCTCGGACAGGGTTAAGCTGTACTTCCCCAGCGGTTTGCAGAGGTGTATCCTCTGGACAGCAAGCTGTGTTGCTCAGCGGTTTGCAGAGGTGTATCCTCTAGACAGCAAGCTGTGTTGCTCAGCGGGCAGTGGATGATTCCACTGGACAGCAAGCTGTGTTGCTCAGCAGTTTGTAGGCCAAGCTGTATTGCCCAGCGGACGCAAGCTGTGTTGCGCAGCAGTAAGCCATACTCGGTTGAGTGTGGGGTGGATGTAGGTCATTGACCGAACCACCTAAAATCTTGTGTGCATTGTGTTTGTGAGTTTATTCTTACTGAATCTCTTGATTATCTTCACAGATCACGTGTGTTGTTGCTAAGTTTAGACACTCGACTTAGTGTTTTAGTAGATCTGCCTTTATTCCGCATTTGAACCTACAACTGGTTTTAAATTAGGCTGTAGATCTATTCACCCCCCTCTAGATCCATACTTCTTGGAGATAGACTGCGTCCATCCAACTCCAACACACTAGACGTGTGTAAGTGGGATATCGGATGAAGACCCTCGCCCCGACCTCGGAAATGGCCTTTGGTCGATGGATGGTTCATCACTATTCAGCATTCATTTTTATTCACATTACTGACCTAAGCGCCCTTTCGGGTTTTCGCCGAAGCCAGCCCCCTCTTACTTTTGCCCACGCGCCCTTTCGGGTTTTCACGCGGCGGGGTACCCGATTTTGCCTGCGACGCCCTTTCGAGTTTTCGCCACAGCTGGGTTATAGCCATTTTTGCACTTGACCTGATATAGGAGCAAGTCTGGCGGGGTATCTCCATTTTTAACCCCCTTTTTTTTCTTTTCTTTTTTTTGCTTTTCTTTTTTTTTCTTTTTGAATCCGAGGTTCAGAAGAACCGGACCGCGGGAACGCTGACCGTCCTTGTCGATGAGGACAAGGGTTGGTCTTAGGTTTATTTCGTCGAGACTGGTTAAATGTCGAAGCAAGGATGTGGCTTATTAACAAGGATGTAGGATCCAAGTTCAAGAGTAGAGATCGACCGTTCTTGCCGATGATGGCGAGAGTCGAAAAGGGTTTATTCGTCGGCGTATGCTACTGCCGAAACAAGGATGGGGTTGTCAACAGGGACGTAAGGTCCAAGTTGAGGGTAGAGATCGACCGATCTCGTCGAGGATGACGGGGGTCGAAAAGGATTTATTCGTCGGCATATATCACTGTCGGAACAAGGATGGGGTTGTCAACAGGGACATAGGGTCCAAGTTGAGGGTAGAGATCGACCGATCTCGCCGATGATGATGAGGGTCGAAAATGATTTATTCGTCGGCATATATTACTGCCGAAACAAGGATGGGGTTGTCAACAGGGACGTAGGGTCCAAGTTGAGGGTAGAGATCGACCGATCTCACCCATGATGACGAGGGTCGAAAATGATGTGTTAAAGGATTTCCGGTGGGACTTTGATGATTGTCCCTTTCGGAGTTTTATTGGGTGGAGAATAGGAGAGGCATTTGGTAAATTACCACTTTACCGACTCAGGCGCCCTTTCGGGTTTTCGCCGAAGCCAGCCCCCTCTTGCTTTTGCCCACGCGCCCTTTCGGGTTTTCACGTGGCGGGGTACCCGATTTTGCCTGCGACGCCCTTTCAGGTTTTCGCCACAGTCGGGTTATAGCCATTTTTGCACTTGTCCCGATATGGGAGCAAGTCCGGCGGGGTATCTCTATTTTTGACCCCATTTTTATTTTGACTTCTTTCTTTTCTTCCTTTTTTTTTATTCGGAATGCGAGCCGAGAGAGGGTAGCTTGATCAGGGCAAAATGCCGCTAACCAAGGAAAGGTAGCTTGATTAGGGCGGAGAGCCGCTAGCCAAGGAGAGGGTAGCTCGATCACGGCAGAGTGCCACTGACTGATGAAAAGTAGTTTGATCAGGGCGGAGTGCCGCTAACCAAGGAAAAGTAGCTTGATTAGGGCGGAATGCCGCTAACCGAGGAAAAGTAACTTGATTAGGACGGAGTGCCGCTAACCAAGGAAAAGTAGCTCGATTAGGGTGGAATGCTGCTAATCAAGGGGAAGTAGCTCGATTAGGACGGAGTGCCGCTAGCCAAGGAGAGGGTAGTTCGATCAGGGCAGAGTGCCACTGACCGATGAAAAGTAGTTTGATCAGGGCGGAGTGCCGCTAACCACGGAAAAGTAGCTTGATTAGGGTGGAATGCCGCTAATTGAGGAAAAGTAGCTCGATTAGGGCGGAGTGCCGCTAACCAAGGAAAAGTAGCTTGGTTAGGGCGGAGTGCCACTAATCAAGGAAAGGGTAGCTTGGTTAGGGTGAAATGTCGCTAACCAAGGGGAAGGTAGCTCGGTTAGGGCTGAATGCCGCTAACCAAGGAAAGGGTAGCTTGGTTAGGGCGGAATGCCGCTAACCAAGGGGAAGGTAGCTCGGTTAGGGCGGAGTGCCACTAGACCAAGGAAAGGGTAGCTCGATTAGGGCGGAATGCCGCTAACCAAGGAAAGGGTAGCTTGGTTAGGGCGGAGTGCCACTAGACCAAGGAAAGGGTAGCTTGGTTAGGGCAAAATTCCGCTAACCAAGGGGAAGGTGTTCCGACCGATCACTCGGGGTGTGTCGGATGCGCCGCATGATACAGCTTAATGTGTTTTCCGTTGAGGGGAGAGAACTGGATGACTCCTTTATGGTCTACAAGGACGTAGGCACCCCCTTCATATACTCGACGGACGATATATGGTCCGACCCAATTTTCGACCAGCTTCCCTTTGGGGTTAGAGGCCATCACTTCTCTTGACCATCACCAGGTCTCCTTTCTTGAACTCTCGACCCTTGACTAACTTGTCAAAAGCACGGGCCATGCGAGCTTGGTAGAGTTGGATGTTTTGTTGCGCCTGGAGGCGTTTTCCTTCGAGCTCAGCGAGCTCTTCCAATCTTCTTTCTGCATTGGTCTGCTCACCACTGACTAATCCGTGCTGGATGGCAACTCGCAATGAAGGAACTTCAAGTTCAATCGGCACTACAGCTTCTGACCCGTAGATAAGGGAGAAAGGTGAACAGCCGGTTGGGGTCTTGTAGATAGTACGATAAGCCCAAAGTGCTTCGTGCATCCTTTCTTCCCAATCCTTTTTATTAGACTTGACAGTCTTTGCCAATAGTGTGCACAAGGTCTTGTTAAAGGCCTCTACCAGTCCATTGGCTTGAGGGTTGTAGGGGGACGATGTCCTCCAGTCAATTTTGTATTTGTCGGCTAGCCGGTAAACCTTCTGATTTCTGAAATGGCTGCCATTATCAGAGATGATTCGGCTGGGGATCCCGAACCGGAATATTACATTCTGCCGGAAGAATCTTGCAACTAGTTCTCCGGTCACATCTCTTAGTGCTACCGCCTCCGCCCATCTGGAGAAATAGTCTGTAGCTGCTAAGATGTATTTGCACCCTGATGAAGATGCTGGTAGTGGCCCTACCACGTCCGTGCCCCACTGAGCAAACGGCCAACTTGGTAGAGTGGGATGCAGTGGCACTGGAGGTCTCCTCGCCACATTAGCGTGTTCTTGACATTTCTAACAAGCCTTGGCAAATTTGCAACAATCATTAAACATAGTGGGCCAATAATAACCCAGCTTCTTTATCTCAATTTTCATTTTCGGGCCAGCCTGGTGTGCTCCAGCTGATCCTGCATGAACTTCTTGCATCACCTGTCCCGCCTCTACTGAAGACAAGCAACGGAGTAGGACTTTCCTTCGGGCATCTGCCATAATTCAGAACAAGGTCCCGCTTCTCATCTCGTAAGAATCCTTGATCCTCGGGAGCTTCATTCTCTGTTCCTTTTCTTTGGGAAGTTGCTGGTGTTGAAACCAGCGTAGGAGATGCTCTCGCTAGTTGGGCTGTTGAACCCCTTCGATGACTGCTACTTCCATCTCTTGTTAGTCGGCCAGAACCTCTGTTACGCTGGGGACCTGTCGGCGGTTGATCACTGTTATATTCAGGCTTGTGTCTGGCGGGACCGCCAATGAACTGGCCAGCTTAGCGAGGGCGTCTGCCTGAGCATTCTGACCTCGATTGACGTGCTTGATGCTGATGAAGTAAAATCTTGACATCAGGCGAGTTGCCAACTGGTGATAGGGGAGGAGCTCTTGCTTTCGCACCTCGAACTCTCCTTCCAGCTGTTTTATAACTAGCATGGAGTCTCCGAATGCTTCCAGCATCTGAATTTCCATGGACAGAGCAATCTGCAACCCGATTATCAGGGCTTCATATTCTGCCTCATTGTTTGTGCATTGTTTGTTTATGGAGCAGGAAGTGTGCACCACTTCTCCTTCCGGGGATCTCAGGACTATACCCGCCCCTGCTCTGACCCTGGATGACCCGGTAGCAGAGGTGTCAATTCTGGAAGCGCCATCAAAGTATAGCTGCCATAAGAAAGGCTGTACTTGGGCGGCTTCTAGGGTCTCATCCTCGGGGAGTTCCGGTTCCCACGGGCTTTCCCCGGGCACTGGGTGCTCAGCGAAGAAGTCTGCAATAGCTTGACCTTTGATGGCCTTGCGCGGTACGTAGGAGACATCAAACTCCATAAGGATTACCGCCCACTTGCCTAGGCGGCCTTTGAGTGCCGGCTGGGACATAATATATTTCAGGGGATCCTCCTTGGACACCAAGCTGATCTCATGCGATAACATATAATGCCGGAGCTTTTTGACTGCGAAGACTAGTGCCAGGCAGATCTTCTCAATATAAGTGTATCTCTCTTCAGTTCTGACCAGTCTCCGACTGAGGTAATAGAGGGCTTGTTCTTTCCCTTCTTCATTATTCTGGGCTAGCATTGCCCCCAGAGAATTGTGTGTAGCTGCTATATACAGTATCAACGGCCGTCCTTTCACCGGTGCGCCCAATACTGGAGGAGTCTTCAGATAGTCTTTTAACTTGTCGAAGGCTGTCTGGCAATCTTCATCCCAATAAAAGGGAACATCTTTCATCATCAACTTGTGAAACGGCTGGCATCGCCCTGACAAATTGGAAATGAACCGCTGGATATAAGCCAGGCGGCCCTGTAGTGACCTCAGCTCGGAGATGTTCCTAGGTGGAGGTAACTCCTGAATCGCTTTGATATTTGCGGGGTCTATCTCGATTCCCTGATATCGGACGATGAAGCCCAAGAATTTTCCGCTCGACACTCCGAATGCACATTTCATAGGATTCATTTTTAGTTCATGCTGCCTCAGCCTCTGAAAAACAATCCGGAGGTCTTGCAGGTGATCTTCTTTTCTTCTGGTTTTGACCACCGGGTCATCTATGTAGCACTCGACCTTGTGGTAGAGCAATTCATCAAAAATTTTAGTCATTGCGCGCTGATAGGCTGCGCCAGCATTCTTCAGTCCGAATGGCATTCTCTTGTAATGATAAATGCCTTTAGGAGTTCGGAAAGTAGTATGGACCCGGTCATGCTCTGTAATCCAAGTCTGATTGTAGCCGGAAGACCCATCCATGAATGACAGGGCTTCATGGCCGGTTGTAGCATGGATCATGACCTCGGTTATTGGCACCGGAAAGTCATCTTTAGGGCAGGCCTTATTTAGATCTCGGAAGTCAACACAAATCCGGATCTGTCCATTCTTCTTTTTCACGGGGACGATGTTCGCCAGCCATGTGGTGTACTGATTTTCTTCAACAAATCCCACATCAATGAGCTTGTCAACTTCAACACAGATTCGGGTGATGAGCTCCGGCCTCATACGCCGCGGTGGTTGCTTCACCGGCTCGGCTTCGGGGCTGATTGCTAGCTCGTGTTGTGAGACAGCAGGGCTTAGACCTGGCATCTCTTTGTAGGTCCAGGCGAAGCAATCCCGGTATTCTAGCAGCAGCTGGATGTACAGCTCCCGTTCTTCTAGGGGTAGTTGGGCGCTGAGGAAGGTGGGCCTAGGGTCCTCCTCATCTCCCAAGTTGACTTCTATTAGTTCATCGACTGTGGCTTGGCCTCTGTCTTCTATCTCCGGAGGTGCCGGCTGGAGGTCAACGAAGTCTGGAATACCATCTTGAGGGTCGAGTACTTCGACTTCCTCGTCAGACACTGCCAGAGCTTCATGGGGTCCTCTTGCTTCTCGTGCTAGCGACTGTGTGGATGGATCTATTGACATATCCGTTGCCGTTGCAGCTCCCGAGAGTGAGAGAACGGCTTCAGTGCTTGTAGATGAGGTTGCAGCCATGACAGGCCAGTAGTTGTTTGCCGTCGAACGCAGACAGCCTATTGGATTTGTAGCAGAAGTTGAGGGAGTCTCACCTTCTGGGACAGTTGTATCTTCCGCAGAAGTGGCTTTTTCTTTTCTGGTAGCCGGCTCCCCTTGATTGGAGTAAACCGAGGCTTCGTTGACTGGCAGAAAGGATGCTAAAGTTGTCATTAGTAGGACCCCTGTAGGGGGAGAGACTCCCACTTCTCAAATGTCTTCGGCTCCGCTGCTGCTAGCCGTATCAAATTTGGCTTGAAAGGCCGCTTCCTCAGGACGGACCTGCTCCCAGCATCGGCAGGAGATCAAGGTCTCCATTTGTTGATTCTGGGATAGAGCCAATTCAGCATGTTCGGCTTCCGCCGGATATTCATCAAAGGTTGCCCCCAGAGGGCTATCTTCAATTGGATAGAAGGCGGAGATGGTATCCACCTCGTACCACCCACTGTAATAGTAGTCTTCCAGGGTGAAGCCCAGACCCGGATGTTGAGAGACACGCCTCATTTCTTTATTCAGATTTGTAGGATACCACATCTTCTGGAAAGCTTCCTTGCATTTTTGAGATTGATCGGGAGGGATGTGTTGCTTTTGAAACATCCTGGCCGTCCGATCAATGGTAAATGCCAGGCCCTGAACAGGAAATCGCGGGTTGGCTAGATCCTCAGGGAGGCTACAGTCTGTGTCCTCCTGAGTGGGATGCTCCTTAGCTGTATAGAACAAGCTACTGGGTCCATCTTCTTGTGTCACCTCCCAGGCTTTGAAAGGTTCGACAGTGGGATCATTGAGGCAGGAGACTGGCTTGGTGAGGCCGGCCGGGACTCCGATGCGGTCGTGCTGTCGATCAACATGCACTTCCTTAGCTTTGGGGTATAATGCTGGGGGTGTCACCCTGCCGACATTTCCAGAAGCCGTGATGTGGGAAACCACCTTCGGCTTGACATATCCGCGCGGCGGTGGTGGATACCAACCATAACCCGATTTGTTCTTCGATGCCCCTACGGGGGCTCCATCTTCAGAAACCTTCCGGGGAGACCCCGTATATAGGTTGGCGTCCGCCAAGTGACATTCAAACACCTCGAATGGGTGGATGTCAGCAAATATCCTCTCCTCCTTCCCCTGGAGGCTGTATTTGATGCATTGGTGGAGCGTGGAGGGCACCACCATATTTTCATGCAGCCATGGGCGGCCGAGCAGTGCTTTGTAGGAGGTGCGAGAGTCAATGATATGAAACTGCACCGTTGTAGTGAATTCTGCCAGGGTCAGTGTGAACTCTGCCACTCCCATAGATACTTCACACTTTTGGTTGAAGCCAGCGATACGCATATCCCCGACTTTCTCGAGATGCACATTAAAGTGGTACCTCTCGTATATTCTATATGGCAGGATGTTGACTGCTGCACCAGGATCGACCAGAATCCGGTTCAGTTCTCTTCCGTTCAGGTGCCCTTTCATATATAGCGGCCTGTTGTGACTGGCAGTAGGCAGTAGCATGTCTTCTGGAGAGAAGGTCATACTGGCTTCTGGTATAGCCTCGGCTATGCAGGTCTCAAAATGAGCAGGCGTCTGCAGAGCAGTGATGATCGCCTATCGAGTCTCTTCACTTAAAGAGAGAATTTCCCAGATCGTAAATCGAGCAGGGAGCTTCTTGAGCAACTTCATTATTCAGCTTCCAGCCCAGACATTGGAGAGCTTCATCTCTTCAGCCCATCTGGGCTTGGAAAGGTTTTGACTCGCGGGCCCTGACGGACCTGCTTCACCTGCCTCAGACTCGGCACCCTCTGGACTGGCATCGGCTGTCGGGTCTTCTTTATTATCTGCTGTAGGGCAAGCCCCATCTGCATTTGCATCCTCAGTGGGTTGCGCTGGCTGCGGGTGAATGACCCCGGGCGTAGGGTTAGCCTCCTGACAAGGCTGTTTCCCCTTTGACATCTTCATGAATTCAAGGAATGAAGGGACTGTCTTGCCCCCAGTCTTGTTGTATAGACCTGACGGAGGAGGGATTTGGACTCCCTTAACTTCTGGCGGAGGTGTCTTGTAGGGTTGCTCCCCTCTGAACATAATGTTGTGATTGGGTGGTGGCTGGCGCCCCCATTTCCGGCCTGACCGAGTGGCATGTGTAGCAGTTGCGGCCTCGGCCTTGCCTCCCCCAGCATGGGGTGTAAAGAAAATTTCTTCTTCTTCTTCTTCCTCTTCTCCGGGCAGGTTGAAGAGTGCTGACAGGGTATTGCAGGGGATGACCTGTGTTTTATGGGCTCCAGCGGCCTTTCTTTTCTTTTTCTTTTGCTTTTTCTTCTTTTTGGTTTCTGCAGGTGCTTGCCCCCAGAACATGTTGTCCTCCTGAGGTGGTGCTGCTTCAGCTTCCTCCCCTTGCCTGAGTGAGAGTTGCTCCAGCTCTTGCCATGGGACGTGGTCCCGTACCAGCAGAGGTTTCAGTTCGGGCTGTACATATTCATCTAGCCCTTCACTTAAGTGTTGCAGTCGAAGGACCCCAGGATTGGTTTCCTTGATTACTGGCAGCGGAGTTTGTCTCCTCCTGTTAGGCGTATGTATTCTGACAGCTGTAGGTGGAATGACCCATACGGGTGCTACCACTGGCAGAGCAGGCCGAGGTGTAATGCCACGGATATGTGCCCCCTCTTTTGGGCGGGGTGCCCTCTTCTTCTTGTGCTTCACAGGGATTTGCTGCCACCCCTGCTGCTCCTTCACGGGCTCCAGGAAATGAATTTCGTAGGTGCTCCGTGTGCTTGCTTCAGAGATCTCCTTAGGTAATGCCTGGTAGAGTGAGATCACGTTGACTGCTGCCCTCCTAAAAGGGGCTTCATGTGACTGAGGGGGGTCTACTTTGTACTCTCCCAGCTCTATCTCATTTTTCTTCACCATCCCTTCGATGATGTCTTTGAAAACATAGCAGTCTTCGATTGGATGTCCCAACATCTGGTGGTAGGGGCAGAATCTTAGGCTGTCTTTTCTTTTTAGGTCCTCCGGCCTCCTTGGTTCAGGCAGAGTGACCATATTGTATTTGTTACCCAGTCGAACAGGACTCGGGTCTTGTCTTTTGGAAAGGAATAAGCTTTCTTCATCTTGTCCCTCAGCGAAGGACCCTCTTTATCATCTGGAGCTTTCGCAGGTTGCGGGGGAGCCGCTTTCTTGCCTTTCTCCTTCTGTTGCTCGAACGCCTTGATATCAAGCGCATTCGCTTCTTTAGGTGTGGGGCGCCGTTCCGTCGCCTTGCCTTTCTGGGCTATGCTGGCAGTTGACGTCGGGACAGGCTTGGCTAGAAAAGCTTCCACCTCAGCTACCACATTATTCAGCCGGTCGAACGACCGTATTTCCATACCAATCATCTTTTCCAGGACCTCCCTCCTGAGATTTTACTTACATATTTGCACAGCATCCTCCTGATGCGGGGGCCGCTTACATCTCATTCCGAGGTTCCTGCACCTCTTGATGTAGTCAAGGGCTGTCTCATCTGCCCTTTATTTTGTTGAATAGAGCTCGGTCACTGTGACCTCCCTCTTTGTGACATGGAATCTTTCTCTGAACTTCCTTTGCATATCTGACCAGTCATTAATTGACCCGGCCGAGAGACTGGAATACCATTCGAAAGCGAGCCCCGGCAGCGAGGACCCGAAGAATTTCAGCAGGTATGACTCGTCGGTGGCCAGATCACCCATAACGGTCATATAATATGCAATATGCTCTTTTGGGGAACCTTTCCCGTTGAATTTGTCAAATTTGGGCGGCTTGTTGACTCCCGGGGGAAGTCGCTTAGCCGCATGGTGTTGCGGGTAGGGCACCCGATAGGCATCGAATGCGACGTAGTCGCCTTCGCTTTTCTGTGCGAGCTTCAGCTCGATCATCCTTTCCACCATCATCCGGTTCACGACCGTGGGGTCAACCGGTTCTGGATAGAAGTGCGCTGGCTGCAGGTATGGGGTGACCAGGGTGGTCGCCTGTGGAGGATGCAGCAGCGGGGGTGTTGGGTGCACCTGAGGAAGCACCGGAGGTAGCAGTGGCTGAGGCTGTGGTGGCCGCTGTTGTGCTGTTGATGGGGCATCAAAGGCGATTTCCATACACGGGTGAAGTGTACTTGTGTGTTATGGCTTGTATAAGATTGTAATTGTGTAATTTCTTTCTTTTGGGCTCCTTGTAAGGCTTATATCAAGCCAATGGGCCATTTGTTATGTCAAGTCCATTACTAGGTTACCTTAGTAGAGTCCATTAGGAGTGATTATCATATTGGACCTTATGCCACCCTTATGGACCATAAGAGCCATTTAAGGCCCAATTGGGCCACTCCCTCTCATGGGCTATCTAGATGGGAGAACCCATGGACCAAGCATGGGTGTGGATTGGGTTGGCTGGCCTTGGACCAGCCTAGGCCCAAGAGAGGCCCATGAAGGGGGCGCCCCCTCTTTTGGCCTTATTAGGCATGGTTGGTGTGTATTAGGTGGTGTTTGAATGGATCTAGTCCAAGGTTGAATAAGCATGGTCAAATTAGATTAAACTAATGTATTAAAAGTGTGATTCACATTGTATCCCAGCCCTTCAATCCTAACCCCTAGATCCAAGGGTTGAGGTTGAGTTTGGTTGGCATCCTATATAAGGTTGTATTTTTATATTGAAGCAATTAATGAAAGAGAAAATAGGCATTTGCCCCAAGTGAGATTTGCGCCCCTCCCCTCTCTCTCCCTGGTTCCTCCACATCCAGCCCCCTTTCTAGAGTGTAATCCCCTCCCCCTTGATCCCCTCCAGCATCTGAAGCAACTCCGGTGATCGCCGCCGCCATCGTCTCGCCGCTGACGCGTCGTCGCCAACGGTTTCGGTGTTCTGTCCACTCAGGACAGACCCTTCTTGTCCGAATTCTTGCTATCACTCCCTTCATCTTCTGAAGCTCAAAATTTCAGAGTTCGTTCCCCTCTAGAACCCTTATCCCCACAAAAACAATCACGTCAAAATTCATCTTTAGCTATTTTTTGATTTTCGTCCAAGTCCAAGTTCCAGATCTGTCCTGGTTCTATTTACTATTCACTAGCTCTGAGTTTACCCCATTCGAACCATCTTTTGATTTTTTTTGGGTCGTCCAAATTTACTGGGATCTCTGTCCACATCCCTCTACCACCAAGAATTTTATTAATTTTTGGATCGCCCTCCAAGTATTTTTCAAATTTCGTCCAAGTTCCAAGAACAGTCTGCCCACAGTTTCCCAGATCCGACCCAGGTCTAGTAAAGAAATCCCAGAAAATCCATTTCGTCTCCAATAAGAAAACCAAAAATAGTCCCGGATTTCTCTCTCATAGATCTTCAACTTTTCTGAAGAAATTATTTCCAGATTCGGAGGTCTTCTCCACGGTCAACGTCAATCTTCAGATAAGTCAGAACCTGCCCCTGCAGTTCTGGCCAGATTCCAGCAAGCTTGTAAAATGCATGATCAGAAATACAGATCTGATTATTTTTTTTGAAGACCCCTACGTCGAGGTATTCTGAGTCAGCTTTCCAACGGCGCTAACCTCGTCGCATTCCGACGACGGGGCTGATCGCAGCAGCAGTTTTCTCCGAGTCGCGCGCCTGCAAACAGAATTTTCAGATTCGTGGCCGAGTTCCCACGAGCGTCGTCCGAGGGCCGCCCGGCGTCCGGCGATCGTTCCAGCAGCTCGCCATCCCAGGGGAACGCTTCCCAAGTGTCTCCACAATAGAGGAGTCGTCAAGCCCCACACGACCCCTCCGGTCAACACGTGGGCCCCCACTAGCACGAGGACGCGTGAAGCCGAAGCATTGCCCGAAACCGCCCGTCAACCCGAACTTGGTCCTCCCGGGCCCACTTGTGTCGCCCTTTACCTCCCTGCGTGGAGTGGGCTTAATTGCATTGCTGTAACCATAATGTATTAAGTTCCCGGGGGTACGAGTTCCGGCCGGGTCCCATCTTCGCCACGCCGAGAGCGTGGAGGTATCGCCTTCACCCTTACACTTGGCATTGGCTTAATTCTTTATATGCTTGTTTATGCCGCTGCTAGAGAGCATGTGTAGGGATACCTAGCTCACCTTCAATTTATAATCTCACTGCTGCGAGAGAGAGCGAAGCCGTCCCGTGACCCGATCCGGGCGCAAAAGAGAGCCGACCACCCTAGCTCATTGCCGGTTTCTCAACCGCGCACATCCGACGCTTCCCTCGTTAAGGGACGATCGCGAGCTTGTCGTGTCCGTGGTCCCGTCCCGCATCAGCTGTCGTCACGGTTGGTTCTGACGGCTGTGGTAGTGTATAATGCGGAGGAGGGTCGTCTCGACGAGCCGCTCCCCGGGATGATTCACCCTGGACTTCGGGTGGTTTAGAGGCCGATGAGTGTTCAGTTTTCTCCATCAGCTGTTTCTTCAGGGAATCTATTTCCCGTTGATATTTTTGCAGCAGCATCAAGACTGATGGATCTATAGTGGTGGGGACACCTTCTGTTGTCTCCCCGGACGTACCCTCAGGCAGCATGTCGAGGAGTACATCGTCTTCTTCTTCCGTCGTCACCACATTGGCGGTCAAGACGGGGGCTTTGTCATCCTAGTGGAGGTAGACCTGGGGCTGTTTCTCTTTCATCATTGTCAGAAGCCCTCTTGCTGCTTCTGTCCTGCGGGTAGTTGGCCCCGGCCGTACGGCCAATTGAGCCAGTTCTTGGGGGTCTTCAGGAAGCTCCCCATATCGGCTGGGTACACCAACCATGTTGCAAGTGAAAACCTGCATCCTTCTTCTTTGTCGATGGACCCTCCGCCTTGCTTGTTGCGAAAAGGTCAGCCTCTCGAACACGGAAACCCTTCTTCTTTCTTCCCGCTCGGGGAAGGCTTCATCGGCTTCGATCTCAAAGCCGTCATCGTATCCATTATCATCGACCGACGACATCCTCATTCTGTCTCTTATCTCTTCTTCATCTGCCTTTGATGGACAGTAATCTTCTTCAGTGGCTACTGTCTGCATCAGCCGCTGCTGTCCGAGTGAGGTGTTGCCCAATCCTCGGAAATAGCTTCTGACCAGGCAGGCCATTTCTTCTCGACCCCGTTCTTGATGTAGCACGGGGGATAGTGGTCGGCCTCCAGAAGGAGGAATGTAGGCCAGTCGAGCTTTGTCGGCTGGCTGTTGGAACCTTCGCCCCGTGGCAGGGACGTTGGCTTAACGGGCCGCAGCCCGGAAACTTCTGTGGCGCGGAGGATCCGCAACCACCTCTTCTCCTATCTTCGAGGGTAGGCCCCTTTCTCTTATCACCTCTGCATCGTCATTCACAGGATGGCGGCGGATGGGTGTCTGCTGGTGGACAGGTCGGGTCCGTTTGGGAACCCACACCTGTCTGAACTTCCTCGACTTGAGTGTCGGGTTTCCTTGGCCATGGTGGCTGGCTTCTTTCATCTCTGCCCTCCTTCAGAGGTTCCACTTCCTCCATAGCTTGCTTGGAAGGTTTCGGGGCTTCGACTTCTAGGATGTCAGCGAAGGCCAAGCCCAGGAAGTTGGGGAAGCCTACAGCGGCAGGGAAGCTGCCGAATTCCATGGGTACCGCCAGGTACCCTTGCGCGTGTTCAGCAACTATCGACTGATCGAAGTCGACGCCAGCTATTCCATGAGTTGTCATTGTATGCCTGCAAAGACAAACAGGAAAACAATCAGTAGTCTTTGAAAGGGCTTTGAAGCCCGAATATCTCGGCAAAGAGATGAAAGGTGACACCAGTCCCACCGGGCGTGCCAGACTTGTTTCAGCGTTTTCTTTCTTTCCCCTTTTCATTCGCGTATCGATCAACTATTTGGCTAACTGGTAGTCAACTGACTGATTGACGACGCGGGCGTGCCAGTCACATGAGTGACAATTTTATTGTGCGCTCATTCTGACCCATATAGGGCGAATGTGAGGTTCGGTCGGGACCAGCAGTCCGCCATACCATAAAGGTTATGGCATTAATTACATCCCCCACGAGCAGGGAACACCTTTGATTAATTGCCGATATAGCGGGCCGTCGAAGCCGGATTAAAAAGAACTACATGATGATTATAGCAATGACAGGCAGGATGCAAATATTTATCGTATAGCAGATGTATAGTTCATGGAATTATGGACCCTCGGTACGTGGCGGAGGATGTAGGTCCGAAGACCACCATCGCGCATGACGAAGACTTCCGGCCGGGCGTAACCCGATCTTCTGTCGATGCCATTTGATATACCCGAGGATCTATGCATGCATGCACACAAGACATCCACACCTAGATTACACATGAAGATAGTGTTATGAAACGGTGGCGATCAGTCGCATTTACTGCCCTTCACTGAGAGGAGGAAGAACGGGGCAAGTGTAATAGCGAAAGCAAAACGCTTAACGGATATGACAATGAATACAATGATAATATGACCCGGGCTCGCTTGGCCATCCTTTTTATTCACCAATTACGGCTTATTGACATCGCCCCCGAAAGACGAGACTTACCCGGGGTGAATGAATCACTAGAGTGGCATGACGCTTCAAAACCGGGGTGACTACAAGTGTATAAGAACGCTTACACGGCGCGGTCACGCGTAGGTATAGGGGTTAATACGGCGCGGTGACCATGTGTATTGAAACGACGCGCAAGGGCTTGGGGGCGCGCCAGTTTAGGGCGCGCCGGAAAGGCGCAAAGGAAAAAAAGTTGGAAATGAGTGTGGGGTTAATCCGGCGCGGGGGGGTACCGCGCCGGTTTAGGGCGCGCCGGTTAAGACCGCGCCGTATTAAACCTGTTTTGTTGAATTATGAACCTTTTTAAGTTTGTTAGACTTCATGGGACCCTTTCTTGAGTTGTTGGGCCAGATGATTGTTTGATTGGAGTCCATGACCTTCTGGAAATGAGGGGGAGGTCAGTGCGAGGTTCATACTCGAGCACTGAGTTGATTCGATTCGGAGCAATCATTTTATTGACATAATTATCTGGAGTCTGTCAAAAATTTGACAGCATCTCCCCTGAACAAACAGAGTTGCAGGGGAGAATCGGGGTCATACTCACTAATGGAGCAAGCCCCTAAATGACCGGTCTGCCCAAAGGCGGCCAGCATACCCCACTGGATAGGATACCCCGAGGACAAGCCTGCTAGGGGCACCAAAGCTCCATGGGGGAAGAGATAAAAGGGCGAAGTCACTGATAATGAGGACGACACCCCGAGGGCTAGCCTACGAGGGGTGAAGGACTCGTAGTCAGTGATTCGTCCCATGGAGGGACTGACCATTGGGAGAGTGGGACTCCGAGGACTAGCCTACAAGGAGCACACACACCCTGGTCTCGATCGGGACCTGGTCTGTCGGGGTTGAGTTCGTTGACCCAGGCTCCCCGTCATTATCAGCCATGGCTTCGAGAAAGCGCCTACCACGGAGAGGTAGAGCCCTCAGTCGCCCAGCAATTGCAGGAAGGAACGGGGAATGTCCCCCTCCCCGGGTGATCAAAACGACGAGGAAACCTCGGAACGATGCAGATGACCGTGAAGAACGAGTAATAAGGGCATAAGTTAGACAGGCACGCAGTAGGGGCATATGCTCGAACAGATAGAAAGTAATGTTCAGGGAGGTAAACCCTGTGTGGAGCGGCCAGAGACACGCGCAGAGGCACGGCTCCCTCCGAGAAGAAAAGGGGTGCAAAGACCCCTACATCAAGCATAACAACACAAAAAAAAAATGAATCAGAGAAAAGCCCCAGGGGAGGGGTGTTTCTATAGCCCACGATGAGTCGGGGCACAATGCAACCTTCGGAGGAACCAAGGTCAGAGTGATGCAGAGAATAACTCAGATAGACGTGTTAGCATAGATAGAGAAAGAGAGGGGAGGATCATTCATCCGATTCATTGATTTAAGCATTCACACGCACGCACATACGTTGCCATTCCAAAAAAAATGGGAAGGGTTTAACATTTACATAGCGAGAGTACAGCCCCGGCACCATCACTTGATCGCCGTTCGCCGACAACAGAGACAGAAGACATTCACGGTGCGACAACGAAGGAAGAAAATCAGAAGGGATCGCGTAGAGGGGGGAGGAGAATCGACTCATTTCATTATCGCTCCTCCCCCCCTCGCTTACATTCGACGGATAGGAATTTTGAGGAAGAAAACTACGAAAAGCATGAGAAAATCAACGCCCGCGCCCACCTGTTCCTGAAACTGAGTATCGCAACCGAAGAAGATGGCCGGCGGTCACTGCTCCCGAGAAACCTTCACTCTCTGTACCTCAAGCGAAAAAGGAAGCCCTCTCCTCCCTCTCGAAAATGATCAGAGGGCTGACAGCCGATCCCCCAAAAACTCTCCGCTCTCCTTTATTTCGAATAGCCATCTGTATATATACATGATCGAGCCCCAAGCCTTGTACGGCGTGAAGAACTGCGTGCCGGGAAAGGCTTCATGGGCCTTTGCGCGCCGGAATAGCCAAGCCATGGATGGGTTTCAGCGCGCCGGGTAGAGAGCATCAAGCTTGGGGCGCGCCGGTTTAGGGCGCGTCGGGCTAATGCTCCTCGTGGGCTTCGAGCCAGTTGATGAGCCCGGGGATGATTCCGGGGGTCACCGTGAACATTTTTCTTGCCAATGCTCCTCGAAACTTCGACGAGATGTCTTGTAGAAGCTCCCCGGTTGACGTACGGCCATCCTCGAGGTTCCGAATAACTTTATCTTGATCGTACGGGCTTTCTACCGGCACGGCCTTCGGCTCTACGCTCCATGCTGTTGGTCCGGCCTGGCTTGTACTCAGAGCTTTCTAGGAGGTTAGATAGCCGGGAGATAGTTCCGCCTGAGCCGGGCGATCATTCGGCCACTAATGGGCCCATCTTGACGGGAAGCCGTGCCCATGCCGGGCGATCGGGATCTTCCGCCATCAGATCTTTCGGTTCTCCGTTTCGGGAAGCCGGGGGGACTCCTTTATCCTCGGGAGAGCCTTTCATGAGGTGGGTAGCCACCGGGTAGACCGTCGACCTTTGTCGGGCAACGGGTGTAGTGGATGCAGCACGACAAAGTCGATGCCGGTTCATTGGGCAGGCTTGGTCGCACTGCCGGTTGGTTGACGAGTTTGTCTCGGCTCTCCTGAGGTGAAGTCCCCGTGTCCACACAGAGTGACTCGAGGCTCTGTCAGCTTGAGAAGTCTTTAATATGTTGATCTTTATCGGCTTCCGTACTTCGGTGGGCCGGGTCATTCGTCCTCATAGCTTGGTCACCGACAATTATATTTTGAGTGCCAACAGTGACCACCCCACTAGGCCCACTTAGCATAAAAGCCCAATAAGATCACTCGGGATCAAGCACTTCCTCGACGGCCATTAGGCTTGGAAGGCCCAAGCGTCGGTCCGGTCGGAGGAAGACCCACGCCCGATCTATCCCCTCGCCGGAATAAAGGCTAGCGCTCATCTCCCACTCCGACCGACTCTCACCCGAGTTATGCCTATCGCCCAGATAGGGTTGGCACTCTTCATGCTTGGGTCGATCGATGATTGCTTATCCACGCTGCCATTGAGAGCCCTTTATGAGCAAGAGTTCACAAGGATAAGGGACCCACAACCCCTCAAGGCTATAAAGATCTCACGATGAGGACGTAAAGAGCCCACGCTGAGGACGTAACTCTTGCCTGAAACTCCTCAGCTTACGGGACTCATGAGGCTAGCGCACTATTTAAACCAGGGAATCCCTCCGGCGAAAGGTAAGGCCAACACACGCCTACACTCCCTGAGCAAGAACCACTTCACCACCTTGGTGGAGAGGGATCTCGTGCATCTCCTTCTTCCTCCCTTCATACCTTCCACCACTGCTCTGCTAATTTAGGCATCGGAGGGTTTTCCCTAGGGATTCATCCCCTGAGCCCCCTGATCCGTTTCCCTTCCTTGCAGTTCACTATTCGGTGATCGTTTTCTCCAGCTCAGGATCAGCGTGAGATCGCCCCTCTTCAGCATCCACAACCACCGCTCTGATACCAGCAGTGACGACCCAAGATCCGGATACTGGAAAGAACCCGATATCATTCGAATCCTGGCCAGCTGCCCATGAACCGGGAGGTACAAAGAAATAGGAAACAAGACATGACAATTCAACAATTAACAGAAATAAATAACAACTATTGCAACAGAGTCCAGTCCAATAGAAAGTACAGCCTAAAGCAGTAAAACGTACCACATGCCAAGTGAACACTCGGCCCGGTGAGCTGGCAACTGAGAACCTCTGAACAGCACCCTCGAACCTCGAGGAAGAACCGCCACACCTGAAAAGCAGGGATGAGCCTCCAAACAGAGACTCAGCAGGGGTCCAGCGGAACCCCAATCGAAATCAACGGCGGTAGCGGAAAGGAAAGCTACAACTATAGCAGGAATAGCGAACCGGTGGCCGGTCAAAACTCGGCACTATAGCTACTACTACTGTACCAGGAAAACACTCCCCGATCTCATGGTCGAGGGCTACCGAACCACACTAGTACCACTTACCGAAGTAAAAACCCACGGCAACCCCGCCGTAGAGGCCTGTCTCCCAGGACACGGCCAACCTGGACATGCTGTCCAAGGTGCAACCCCGACCACCAAGTCGCGGATACCACGCCAACAAGACGCAACCTCGATAAAGCTACTAGCACCCTGGCTACTAACTCGGAAACACCAGTCGATCTAGAAAACCATGTCTCGCAGAGGGGAAACGGAACCCAGAAACAAGAGAGTCACGTCTCACGTGACAGGAGTACCTGCCCACCAGAAGCAAGGCCGGAAGCGTCCACTGACGTCTTAGTCCACGCCTCAGGTGTCCCCACTCGACCCCCGGTGGAACGGGGACACCATACTAGTAACCACAAAACAAGTGACTAGCTGGGGTCGCGCTCATCAGTGCGGGTCCAACCGCCCCCAACCACATGTCCACACACAGACCATGCGTCCCAGGTCTGGCCCTCTGAGTGGTTTTCCCCTCAGCCGGACTCTGCTGTAAGACGTGGGGCCCAACGAAAACTAGTCTAAAATCATCTCTCGGGGTAGCCTCGCCACCACTCCCTGGTGGGACCAATCACGTGTCGGAAGGTTACGACTAGTGGGGAGTCACTGATGTGACCACTCTCCGAAGAGAAACTCCGAGAACCACACACGCACCCTACGTGAAAGTCGAGAAGGACCAAGTGGCGACGAGCCACTGGGCTCTGGACGGTCCTCTAGACTCACTAAATCCAACGGTGCTTGAGTCACAAGACTCGGGGTCAAGACTGTCGTACGCAACCGCACAATGCCGTTAATCTAGCCTAATCCCTAAGTCTAAAACCACGGTAGCACAAATATCGAGGCAGCACACGAGCCGTCGAGACCATTCCCTCGGGAAGGGAACTAAGAAGTCTTCCAGCCCCAGACTGGATAGCTGGGCTCACAGTCTGAGGCCACACATATGGCCCACTCGGGAACCATCTTCCGCAGAAACCCACAACATGCGGGGAAACCCCACCGCACTCACACCGATACACGGTGACTCAATCAAACATAACACAAAGCCCGGAACACACACACCTATGGGCATGCTAGTCGAGGTAACACGGCACCTTCAGACACCCCAGAAACATGGATGCGGAACCTACGGGGTGTCTGAGACACTCACAAGGTCGACCGCAACTCATGGAAACCACGGTCGAAGAGAAACGGGACAGCAAACCACTCGGTGCAGCCCAAAGTCGGGTGGTCCAACCTTGGGCCGCTACTGTCTCTAGCGGTCCAACTCTAGTCCGCCACAGGGACTCTGGCGGTCCAACCTAGGCGTGCCAGAAGAATGAGTCACATTGGCTCTAGCGCACCCATCCCAGGCCGCCACAGCGCTCTAGCGGTCAAGCGTTGGCGCTCTAGAAGCCCTCTGGCGCCCATACCTATGGCCGCTAGAGGCACGTGACTCCCAACGGTCAGAAAGCACGTGACTCGAGAAGCGACGGTCAAAAATGAGGTAGCGGGCTAACCATAGGCCGCCACACCGTCTGGCGGTTTATCGTGCGGCTGCCAGGCCGACGGACACCCTGCCAACAAAACAGTAACCTGTGGTGCACCCGCCTTGGGCCGCCACAGCGTCTGGCGCACCTACCCTGGGCCGCCATGGACTCTGGCGGTCTCTGGAAGGACCGCCACACCAGCCCAAGAACTGGCCGGCAGGAAAAACCCAAAAATCTAAACCACGCCCCCAAACATCCATGGATGAGGGGGAAAACAAGGGCAAAGCTCCCCTAGGACCCTGATGGAGGCATCATCCACAACTCCCTTTGGCTAGGATCTTCTTCACACTCCGGCATCATTTGAGTTCGTGCCTCTCTCTATAAAGGCCCAATTATCCCTTTTGTGCTATCTATTTGAGTCATTTTGATGTAATTTTCATTTTATTTAAGCCATGTCCCTAGGTCTTGCATTTATTTTCCTAAGTTTGAGTGTCATTAGATTGTGTAATGTGCTATTGGGCCCAATCCTTCGGGCTTGGCCCAAGACACCCCCCTACCCCTTCGGTTATTTGTCATTGAGTCTTTTGTAAGGGACTTATTGTAAATGTGGGTTTCCTATATATAGGGCCCCATTTCCTTCATTTGAAAGTAATGAATCATTGAATGAAAATTGCCATTTTGAGTCCAATTTGGAGAGATTCCATTAGTTAGGGTGAGAAGCCCTTGGGAGTGATTCCCTCTACCTCTCTCTCTATTTCTCTCTCTTTCTCTCTCTCTACCCCAAGGGAGGTTCGCCCCCCCTCTCTCTCTCTTCCTCCTCCCAACCACCTCCAACCCCCAACCACCTCCATTAAGACCACTCCACTTCCCATAGCTTCCATTACTCCCCCCCTAGTTCCAAGATAGAATCTTCCCCATTCCAACACCACCTTCCACATTCCAAGATAATCTTCCCCATTCCCACAAAATCACCCCCTTCCCCACACAATCCCTCAACTTCCAAGGCCATTTCAAATTTGAAATCCACCTTCCCTCCAAGGTCCTGACCGCCCCTCTCCCATCTCCATTAGGATAGTTCGCCCCTCTCCCCTCCATTCTCCACCACCCCTTGCACACCCCACCCCTCTCCCTCTAGCTGAGCCAGCCCTCTTCCTTGCGCCATTTCCCCCCCTTTCTCCTGCCTCTCCACCACCATTTGACACCCTCCATACCTCCCATACCTCCCCTCCACCATTCTTCATCCACCCCTTCACCATATACTACCACCTCTTCTTCTTCTTAGGTCACTTGAAGGCTATGGCAAAGAAGCTGCTGGCGGTCCAGGAGTTGCAGGTGAACCAGTAACTTGCAGCGGCCATCACGACTTCCTCCGGATGAGTTTGAAGACCCAAGAGCCATCGTCGGAAGCGTCTACCAGTCTCCTTCGTGACAGAAGTGGTTTCATCTTCTTCTGATCTCCGAGCCGTCCAGGGGGTCCAATCTCCCACAACTTCACAGTTCTGTCTCGGCTGAGGACCTGAACCAGATTAGAAGCTCTGCCACGATGAACCTGAGGAATCATCCCACAAGCTCTTCTGAAAAGTTCTTCTTATCCTTGTCTACGTTCAGAATCAAGAAGCGGAATTCCGTTCGGCAGCCTGTGGAAGGAGTTATCATTTTTCTCCTTCAGCTCCATCGTCCTACTACCCACAGTCTGTATCGACCAGTCGCCATTGTTCTGCATCCCCTAGTCTTCTCCGACATCGGTTGGCTTCCCTGTCCATTTTTCTACGAAGAGGACTCGTCCACGATTCCAACGACTCTGACGACGCTTGATTCTGAGGTCGGGAGCGGCCGGGGCGTTCTCTGCAATCCGCTGTTAGAAGTCTGCAACTGCAGGTCTAAGAATCTGATGCTCTGTTCAAACCTCCATCCCGGTCAGCAGCAGTTCTAGAAGAAATTAAAGAAATTCTGAGGCATTCCCTTCTCAGCTACGAAGATTTCTCCACCGGTCTCATCATCAGAAAAATTTCTGAGCGAGTTCTACAGTAGCAACACCGACTGCCTGTCCCTGTTCGGAGAGAGCAGGTAGAACCGCTGACTTCATCGTTCAAAACTTTTAATCCTAGTTTCCCCTCCCTGCTTGGCCGGCTGAAGGCCCCTCCCTGTGTGGAGGTAATTTTGGTTGTAATATCCCTTAACCTCCACCCCAAGATCCCCCTCCTGCGAGAGGTGTAGTGTTGTAACTTGTTTGGGCAGGTCAAGCTACCCCGACGCGGCGTGTGGGGATCCACTCGCCTCCCCGCTCGCCCTCGTCTCCGACCGGGACCGGTTTCTTCAAACCGATCGAGTAAATGCTCAAAACCTTCACTCCATTTAGTGCTTGTCTTTCAATATTAGTTCTTAATTCCGCTGGTTATACGAGTGAGAGCCCGATCCTCAAGCCCCGTTGTCTTGAGTGATCACCGTGGGAGAATTACAACCGGTGCCTTTGGCACTTTGTCGGCCCCCTTGAATTGGGCATCCACACCCATTGGGAATCCCATCTTGGCCTTGATGGCCCTCTACCAGCAAGGGCCCAACCCCTCAACCTCACCTTGGCATTGCCACCCCGGGCTTGGGTGAGCGACGAGAGAGCGGCGGCCCAAATTGGCCCGTTTTGATTGCGAATGTGCTTGTTTGCCTAAGTCTAAGGGTGTGTCACATCAATTAGTATCAGAGCAAGTCATTGACTTGTCTCTATCAAGTCTAAGTCCTAGGACCTTTGCATTGTGTGTCCAACCTCATTTGTCCCTTGTCTTGCATGTCCACCCGTAGTGGTGCTAGTTACCGACCCGATCCTTCATCTTCAAATCCACCAATGGATCCCAATCCTCAACTCAACCAAGATGCTCCTAGGGAGGAACCCCAAGGCCAAATGAATAGGGTAGACGCTACCCTTACCAACATTCTTGCCCAACTTGAGTCCCTTTCCACTCGAATTGCTCGGCTAGAAGAACATGAGTTCCACCCAAGGAACAATGAACCTAGAGTCCACCCTCCACATGTTGAACCTCAGAGGGAAGACCCTCATCCAAGGAATAATGAACCAAGAGTGCATCCACCACATGGTGAGCTACATAGGAATGAGTTCCACCCAAGGAACAATGACCCAAGAGTCCACCCTCCCCATGTTGAGCCTCATAGGGATGAGTTCCACCCAAGGAACAATGGACCAAGAGCCCATCACCCACATGCTGAAATTTATAGGGAGGACTTGGACCTTGACCCCTACCATGACTATGAGAGGCCTCGCCACCATCACATTCATGAAAGGCGTCCACGGGACGACCCGGATAACCCTCTCTTAAGTATGATTAAAGTAGAGGCCCCAAACTTTGATTGTTCTCATGAACCAAGTGTCTACTTAGAATGGGAGACCGCCATGGACCAATAATTTGAATGGTACCCTATGACCGACCAAAGGAGGGTAAGATTGGCCAAAATGTATCTCACTAAATTAGCCAAAACTTATTGGCTAAACTAAGAGGGTCTAAGAAGGATTAGGCGGGAAGAGCCTATTGATACTTGGGAGGGTATGAAGAATCAACTTCGGAACAAATACCTTCCCCAATCCTACCATCAAATGCTCTTAGATGAATGGCAAAGCCTCACCCAAGAAAGGAAGACCGTGGTAGAATATATTGAGAAGTTTGACTCCTATCTTTTGAAGTGCGGAGTTCATGAGGACCCGGCCGTTACCTTGTCTCGCTTTAGGAATGGACTTCAAAGTCACATCAAGAGAGAACTTTTCATGAGAGATGTTGATAACCTTGAGCTAGCCTATCAAATAGCAAGGGATGTAGAAAGATTCTCTAGGATCCCTCGATTTGCTACTCCCCGACCGGCCGATCCCAAAAACATGGGACCCCGACCCATTCCGGCCACCCCCATGAAAGCCCCAAATCCTAGTGGGAGTACCCCATTAAGGCCTTACAACCCCCCTCCCATCATCACTCCAAACAAGCCCACCCCTAGTCACCCTCTCCCACGGAGGGAAGACAATCCCAAAGGCCCAAGTGTAGGAAACACTCCAGGTAGCGGGCGACAACAATGCTATAGGTGTCAAGGGTTTGGCCACTTTGCGGGGCAATGTCCATCCAAGGGATTATCTTGCTTGCTTATTGAGGAAGAAGCTCCCCCATCCCAAAAGGAACTTGAGAGTGTTATTGAGGACCATGAAGCCTCACTAGATTGGGAAGAAGAGTATGAGGCCCAATACCTAGAATCGGGTCTAGATCACACCACTCCATCTACCAACTCCCATCTAGGAGTGATTAGATGCACCTCACCAAACCCCAAGAAAAGGATTGGCGTCTGTAGACACGCCAAAATTGACGTTACTTTGAGTATATCTCATATTGCCTTGTAATGCCCCAATTTGACCCTCAAATTAGTTCTATTTGAGTAGTTTTTTCTCACTTTTCTTGGATTTCTCCCTTTTTTTCCCCTTTTCTTATTTTCTCCTATTTTTCCCTATTTTTCTAGATTTTTCTAGATTTTTCTGGGCATTTTTATCTATTTTTTTGAATTAACGACTTGACTTGGGGCGTCTTTTAAATAACGACTTATACATGGACGTTTCTTAAAAAATTAACGACTATATTGGAGGGCGTCCATTCTTTCAAATTCCTATTTTTCTAGATTTTTCTGAGAATTTTTCGAAATTTTTCGGGAATTAACGACTTAAAAGAGGGCGTTACTTTGAATTTGAAAAGAATAAAAAAATTAAAAAAATTGAATTCACGCCGCATTCACGGGCGTGTCTTTCAAATTGACTTTTTTATTATTATTTTTATAACCCCTTTGAGAGGTGATTTGGTGGCCTTCCGGGTGTCAGAAAAATTCGCAAAAATAGTCGTTGGAATCAGGGCGACGAGATGCACCTCCACCTAAAAAATGAGAAAATAATATTGAGAAATAAAAAATAGCCCTATTTTGAATATTTTGAATTAACGTCCTTTGCTAGGGCGTGTTTTAATTAACGCCTTTGAAGCAGACGTGTTTCACAATTTTCCAAATAAATTCTAAAATTTGATTTTTGAATTAACGCCCTTATATAAGGCGTGTTTTTAAAAGACGCCCTTTGGTAGGTCGTCAATTCTTCAATTGACGCCCTAGTCCAAGTCGTGTTTCAATTTTGTGTTCCGAACGGATGCAGCCTTTCCCCATAGAGTCACTGCTTCGTTTGGGCTCTTGCCCAGATTAATCCTCCCCCTATTTGGGCTCTTGCCCGTTCTTATCTCTTCCTCCTTTGGACTCTTTCCTTCTTATCCCTTTTCTATCTTATTAATAGAACTCCCGAGTTCTGTTAATTTTTTTTTGGGACTCCGAAAGCTTCTGTCCCCATTGTTTTCTCTGTGTGTTTTCTTCTTCTGTCTTCCTATTCTTCTTCTTCTCCGGTGTGTGTTTTTTCTTCTTCTCCTTCCATCTTCTTCTGTCTTTTTCTTCTGTTTTATTCTTCTTCTCCTTCTTCTCCCGTTCTGTCTTCTTCTTCCTTTTCTTTTTTCTTTTACAGGAATCGAAAGCTGCTACTTGGCTAAGGAGGAGTCTCCCACCTCCAAGTCTGCATCCTTTGAGAGCTTCTCCCCATCGAGCATCAAAGCCAAAGGAGCAACAATAGATTTTTTATCTCAACTCTTCTTCTTTATCCTTTATTTTAGTTCATAATTCATGCATCATGCATCATATATTTCATCGTTGTCTTTATTGACTTTTCTCTTCTCAACCATGTTGAGAATCTCCCCTAGTGCATCTCCTGCACTCTTTTATTATTTGCATTCATTCATCATATTTTCCACACCCTCTTTGCATAGGGGTTTAAGGGCCAACACCCACAAGGTGTGTCTTGCACATCTTTTCATGCTCATCTTTCTATATAAGAATTTGATGCTACACACCATGTTCTAATTCAATTCTTTTGTGGTGTTTGTGTCTTTTTTTGCAAGGGTAACCAAGTGAAGGACTCTCTTCATCGGCCGGCCGATTTGAAGAGAAAAGGAGTACTCACATCCCCGCGTCTATGAGGTATTTGCGATCCTTTCCCCATATTCATCTCCTCTTTGAGGCCCTCGTGTCTCTAGCGATCACATCTTTTCCCCATTAGCACCTCGTGCTATTTTATCGTTATTTCATTGATCTTGCATATCATTTTTTTTTGTTTAAGTGTGGATTTTAGATAGATCTACAAATTGGCGATCACGGTGGGACACTTTGTGTTCTTCTTTCATTACCCCTTTCCCCTTGGCACCCACGTGTGCCCTTTCCTATTGGTACCCACGTGTACCCCTCCTTTTGTGCCCCTCGGGCACCCTCCCTTGTGCATTGCACTCTCCCCCAAAGTGATATGTCAATTAGATAGATTTGTTTTAAAAAAACTTTCACTTATTTGAAATCTTGATGAGCATGCTTCTGTGTTAATTATACTATTGATTGCCCTGCTGTGACTGTGAGTGCTTGATACTGTCGGCCGTGAAGGTTTCCTGGAGGAGTGAATTCACGCCTCTGACAGGGGCGTTTTTTGTTATTTAACGCCCTGACACAGGGCGTCTTCTGAATATTTTACGCCCTCTGCCAGGGCATTTTCCAGCTTACTTCCGGGCTTTCTTGCTTCCTGTGAATTCACGCCTTGTCCCAGGGCGTTCTGTTATTTAGTAGCGCCCCAGATCAGGGCGTTTATCTTGATTTGACGCCCGCTGGACAGGGCATCCGTTTATTTGTAACGCCCTGCCCAAGGGCGTTTTTTCCATTGGTAGCGCCTAACCATAAGGCGTGTTTTATCCAGCCCCTGGGTCCCTCAGATTGATTCACGACGGTCACACCGTCGTGTCTTCGTTTAGTAGCGCCCCCTTCCAGGGCGTGTTTTTACTGTGGGTTTCCAGAACCCCCCGGCTGTGGTTTTTCATGATATTTCATGCTTATCTTTGTTGATTGATCATATTATTGTGGTTGGCCTGTTTACCCTGTTGCATTCATATTTACATTTGGTTTGGGAGCCTCCTCCTCTTCATTTGGATCCACACACCCTCTTGGAATCGGGACGACCCTCCATTGAGCATTCCGTCTCTTTGGACTGGAAATCCCTTTTCCAAACCTCCATAAGCCCCCGCACCCGTGGATTCCCTCACTGACGCCGGGCAGGTTGTACCTTTTGAAGTCCCGAATTAGTTGGCCTAATACGTGGTGAGTGAGAGTTCCTAGTTGGCATTGGAGTCAAATCATATTGAAACTAGGACTCTCCTTGTGTGAATCTTTCCAAACGTTATTAAAATTCATTAATTCACCAAGGATTAAACAAATCAAAATCACGGTAACCATTCCAACTTGTGTGCTTATTTGCATAATTATTGAGAATTTTTGACTATATAATGGCTTACCATGATAGAAACATGTTCAATTCAATTCATGAGGATGCACAACCTAGCACTTCATATCCTCAATTTCAACATGTTAATCAGCATTCTCACCATTCTTTCAAGGGACCACGTCCTTATTCTCATGGTCATACCCAACCCATGGGCAATGTCCATTCTCATGGTCCACCTACTCAATTTCAGGCCACTATTCCCTCGGGACCGTCTCCTCCCAATGACGAGAAGGTCTCTCGAATCATCCATGCATTAGATCATCTTACCCCTCAACAGATCCAAGCCCTTAAGGCTGTCGTTGAGGGTACATCTCATGCATCTCCCCCTCTTTCCAATTCTACACGGGTGGCCCATCACCCACCTCCTCCTTCCAATCATATTCGGGTAGCCCATTACCCATCTCCTCCTATTCACACTCCTCCTCGGGTGGTCCGACACCCGCCTCCTTCTATTCCTCCTCCAACATGGCCCCGAGGCCCATTTACTCCATGCAATCCGGCCCATCCGGGTTCTTTTACGGGTCGTCCCGTCAATTCCCCTCCACGGCCTCTTTATACGGCCCCTCCTTCAATGCCCTGCCAGCCCTCTGTTGTTCATGTTACTCCCCTCCAGCAAAATATTTTTGATAAGATTGCTTCCATGGAGGAACAAATAAAGAGGGTCACGGCTCCTCCTACTCCGGTTAATCCTCTCTATGCGGCTTTGGATGATATTACAAGAATGGAGAGAGAATGGAAGGATAGGATAGACGACTACGGCGTTGATATTCCAAACGAGCAAGAACCGGCAATTGAAGAACCCGAGCCGGTATACGATGATGAAGCTCCGCAGGCACCCCTTCCGAGTTTCCTTAATTTCCCACTCCCTCCATTATCATTCGATGAACCCCCTGCTCAGGACGAAGCCACTGTCCCCGATCCAACCCCCATTTATGAGACTAACTGGTGTTACGATGATGGGTCGATACTTCAATCACCCACACCGGCACATTTTGAGTATCCCCCTTTCATTAAACCTCCATCAATTACACCTTCTCCAATTACACCATTAACCTTCACACCAACCTCCCCTAAACCTTCCATTAAACCTCCACCAATTACACCTCCACTCCTTAAACCATTAACCTTCACACCAAGCTCCCCTAAACCTTCCATTAAACCTTCCCCAATTAACCTCCCATTACCGCCACCTCGGCCTTCCATTATCCCTTTAAAACCCACCTTGCCTATTCCTCCACCATATAACCTTACGCCTTTACCCATGGTTAGTCCTGAGCAGGATCCACCCCTTTTTGCACTCGAGCCCATCCCAACTGTTTCCGAACAAAGGGAGAAGCTCGACGTGTTTGAACCTCCACCTCCACTTATTCATTTGCCAACACCTCCCGTTATACCTCCACCATCCACGGAGCCTTCCGCCTCCGCCTCACCTCCCGTTACTACTCGGAAGGGGCGTGCTTCTACAGCTACTTGTGCCGAGGACGATCAAGAGCCGGGCAAGAAGACTTTGGCCACGACTGTGCCATTCAAAGTTCAAGAATTTGTTTACCGGATGCCAATCCGAGTTATTGTGCCATGCACGGTTGAAGAGGCCAAGACGCCGCCATTGCTCAGCAGATGCCAAGAATTAATGCCGATTAAGGGCCAGGCAGGGCACCCCTTGTTCAAATCTTCAAATCCCGAATTGATTATTCCGTACAAGGGGCGAATGCCCATTTTATTCAACATTCCGTATATGTCAATGGGCATGGCAATGCTTCATTTTCTAACTCTCCAACTCCCTCACATTGTTGATTGCTTTCCAAGGGGGTTGTCATTTATCGAAGCTCCTTTTATTGGGCCAATTGGTCGTACTTTTTCACTGCCATGGAGGGGCAGTGATCTTGGTGCTAAGGGGACTTCCCATGTTTGCTCCACTTTCTATTCATCTATTTCTATCACTTTTTCTTCATGGGCCACTCCAAGGGATAAGAAAAGGATCTCGCCCTCTCACCCTTCATATTCTTCATCTTCTTTGAATTTCATGCATTTTTCATTCATTCATTCATTCCATCCATTGCATACATTGCATCCATCCTTTTACATGCATTTGCATCTCCTGATTCCCGGGTTTCCAAACCCGTATCTCCACCGTCTTCCGGCACCGCCAGACATTCCGCAATTCTCATCTTGTTCATCTTCATCCGCTTTAATCGGGCATGACGCCCTTTTCCATCTCATTCCTCCGGAACCTCCGGATTCTCCACTTAATTTTCTCCACTTTTTCCCAGGGCACAACGCCCCTTTCCACTTTATTCTTTCTATTCCTCCGGACCTTTTCCTCGGGCACGACGCCCCTTTACATTCTCTTATTCCTCCGGAACCTCCGGATTCTCATGCCTTTTCTGATTCTATTCCTCCGGAACCTCCGGACTTTCCCCTCGGGCATCGCGCCCCTTTCTATATTCTCCCTCCGGAGCCTCCGGATTCTTCCCTTGTCCTTTCAGGGCATCGCGCCCCTTTCCCGGTTATTCCTCCGGAACCTCCGGACATTCCCCTCGGGCATCGCGCCCCTTTCTATATTACTCCTCCGGAACCTCCGGACTCTCCCCTCGGGCATCACGCCCCTTTCCATCTCATTCCTCCAGAACCTCCGGACCATCCATCTTTCTTCCGATTCATCTTTCTGCTCCTCCGGGATATCGTCTCCTTCATTTTCTTCTTCCTTTTCCATCATCTTTTTCCATATTTCTTCCGAGGGCATCGCGTCCCTTCTTTCGTTATCCCTCCGGAGCCTCCGGATGATTTCTCCTCTCACGATCCTCCTCTGCCTCCGGACCCTCCGGAACCGCCTCTTTCCATCTATCAATTTCTTCATCTGATTCCTCCTGATCATGGGTCCGACCCAACTTCTTCCACATCCACTGCCTTGGGCATTTGCCCTTTCTCTCACTGCTTTCGAGGCTTTAGTCCTCACTCCTCCTTCTAATTCTTCGCTTCTTCTGTATACCTTTCATGTGATCAGGGTCTCCACACCTTAGTGAGGGAGTTCTAGCCCTCGCCTCTCTTCCTTTTTTTCCTTATTCGTCTGAGTCTGGTCTTGGCACCACTCCTTCTTGTTAAGCCACTTTCAATCCTTTGCTTCCAATCTTATTGACTGCCAAAGAGGACAAATCCCGCGATGATCAACCTCTCGCAGCAGCTGCTTCTACAAAGGTTGCAAGGTAACATATTGGCGTAAGTACGCATTTTTATGATATCATCTTCCCATTTCTTCACGCATGATTTTCAAGATGAAGTGCTTCTTAACAAGATTTAAAAGTGGTGTTTTAGACCTTTATCTTAGGCTTTTGTTTAATTAAATCATTCTCAAAAGAGTCTTTAGACTTGCTTTCGCAGCACTTTGGATAATAAGAACCCCGCACTAGGAATTCAACATTCTCTCCCCGCTTGTTTAAGAGCAACCCTTAGCTGGGCACCTCACACACTTCACGGCGTCCTTAGCCGGCTCCTTTGGTAAAACACCGTTGCTACCTTGGCCATGTCATGAGTATATCTGAAAGTCTTTTTCTCTCCTTCACTCGGCCGCATGTAGGGGCAAGAGGTTGACGGATAAGATGACCAACCTTGGTAAATCCCAATACGAGAGGAGTCTCAAATAGGGGCAGTCTTGACCCAGAAGAAAAATCAATATGAATTTTCATATGAGTTTTATGATATATATCTAGCCAAAAGGGCTATTATGAAAATCAAGTCGAAATTTCAATAAATTCAAAATTGTGAATTATGGCATGTCAAGAGTGGCAAAGTCCCCGCAGGGAAAACCCTGGTCGTATGCATGTCAAGGGTCTAAAAATCAAAGGCACAAAGCCCCGGCGCAACAGACCACCTCTTTGAGGGTTAACACCTTGGAAGGAATTCAAGTCCTGATGTCTCCCATCCTGCATAAAGCTTAGCTCCAATTATTCTTCTCTTCTCCCTCCAAGACCGAATGTTTCTCGGGTATGGCCTTGGTAGGGGCACCGTTGATCAATGGCGGTTGGTTAAAGGACGCCACTTTCCATGCACGCCCGGCTTTGGATAGATCTTAATGAAAAGGGAAGGAACGAGGACGCTCAGTTAATGGTTGAAAACACCCTTTTGATGCTGCATTAGTAATGTCTAAAATCAAAATCCAACAAAAAATTTGAAATATTTTCCAAAAATTCATAAAAATTTGAAATATTTTTCAAAACTCCAGAAAAGTTCAGATATTTTCCCAAAATCCATAAAAATCCAAATATTTCTCAAACTCCATAAAAATTTGAATATCTTTTTCAAACTCCAAAGAATTTTGCATTGTATTGTCTGATGATATTTTGCAGGAATAACTTTGCGAGGACTAAGAGCACGGGATGAGTCCCCTTTTCCACTTATTGTTATCAATCTATTGATTCTTCCCGATATTTTCATGACTTGCCGCTAGGCATTTGATTATCAATTCTTTATATCTCCCTGGGCATTTTGATTGTTACATCTCCTAGTTATCATCTTGATTATTCATCTCGTTATCATTTAATCAAACTCCTGCTATTTTTCCCGATCATTTGCCACTGGGCATTTTCTCAATTTTCAATCATTCAACTCCAATTTTGATTGCCCAGATTGTCATCCTCATGACAAAACAACAAACAATGATGCTTTGCAATGCTATAATTTAACTCATGCTATTCATGCTAATACATGCTTGAATGCTATTCACACTAAACTTTGAGTGCTTTGATGTCTATGTTGTCATTGCTTATTGATGCTTCCATTCATGCTATGCTCGTTATGCTTAAATGCCTCATTCATTGCTTGTTATCTTCATTATATCTTGGCTAATGAAATTTTGAGCGCAGGATAAGAAGTTCTTGGTCCCACCGTCCGGGCATCATCATCCAAGCCCCACGGTGCCCGCACCTCATTTCTCAGTTCCCATGCTTATTGCTCCACCATCTCTCCTTGTATGCATTTTACTATATGTTAATACGCTGTTAGATTATATCAAGGACCTTATGGCTTTGGTAAATCTGGAATTTGAGTTCCCCTCCATCAAAAACAATGATGATTCCAGAGGCATCTTAGTCATACGGATAGGCCGTTGAGCCGTCCAAGACTGGGAACGATGGTTCCCTTTTTACGAGTTGGTGCGTGGATAAACGGGCTTCGGCTTAGTATCAGCTCGCGAAATTGGTTTCTTGACCCAGTCTTGGCAGTTTAACAATATTATCCTTGGTTATTCTATATTTTTATTTGATTTATTTTTCCATTTAAACCCAGCATGCATTCATGTAGGAATTTGAAACAATTGTTGAAAAATCATTCTGATAAGCTGCTTTGAGGGTTGAATTGATCTTAAACTTCAATATGAGATATTCCATGCCGAATTGTGTCTTCAGTTCATTCTGTCGCTGTTTTGGGTGATTTTCATCGAAAGCTCCTTGTTTGGATTCATCCTTTTATTTCAAACATCTCCCTTGATCCACCTTGGCCGCAGCACGTCCACTGGCTGGTAACCGCTCCCCAATGGTGAAACCTACAGGTTTGTGACCTGGGGTACTTCCACCGAACTGGAAGTTGATCATTCTTTTATCTCCTTCGTGCACCGCGTGCACACTCCCCCTTTTTTCCAAACATCGTTGATTTCGTTGGATTTCCCGAGATTGCTTCATCTCGTGCTTTTGATTTGATTCTCATCGAGTGATGTCGATTGCGTGTCTCATCACACCTTGGCATCTACTTTTCAGTTTGCTACGCTCCCTTGCAAAGCAGACGCCAAGGCGGGGCAGCTGTAGACACGCCAAAATTGACGTTACTTTGAGTATATCTCATATTGCCTTGTAATGCCCCAATTTGACCCTCAAATTAGTTCTATTTGAGTAGTTTTTTCTCACTTTTCTTGGATTTCTCCCTTTTTTCCCCTTTTCTTATTTTCTCCTATTTTTCCCTATTTTTCTAGATTTTTCTAGATTTTTCTGGGCATTTTTATCTATTTTTTTGAATTAACGACTTGACTTGGGGCGTCTTTTAAATAACGACTTATACATGGACGTTTCTTAAAAAATTAACGACTATATTGGAGGGCGTCCATTCTTTCAAATTCCTATTTTTCTAGATTTTTCTGAGAATTTTTCGAAATTTTTCGGGAATTAACGACTTAAAAGAGGGCGTTACTTTGAATTTGAAAAGAATAAAAAAATTAAAAAAATTGAATTCACGCCGCATTCACGGGCGTGTCTTTCAAATTGACTTTTTTATTATTATTTTTATAACCCCTTTGAGAGGTGATTTGGTGGCCTTCCGGGTGTCAGAAAAATTCGCAAAAATAGTCGTTGGAATCAGGGCGACGAGATGCACCTCCACCTAAAAAATGAGAAAATAATATTGAGAAATAAAAAATAGCCCTATTTTGAATATTTTGAATTAACGTCCTTTGCTAGGGCGTGTTTTAATTAACGCCTTTGAAGCAGACGTGTTTCACAATTTTCCAAATAAATTCTAAAATTTGATTTTTGAATTAACGCCCTTATATAAGGCGTGTTTTTAAAAGACGCCCTTTGGTAGGTCGTCAATTCTTCAATTGACGCCCTAGTCCAAGTCGTGTTTCAATTTTGTGTTCCGAACGGATGCAGCCTTTCCCCATAGAGTCACTGCTTCGTTTGGGCTCTTGCCCAGATTAATCCTCCCCCTATTTGGGCTCTTGCCCGTTCTTATCTCTTCCTCCTTTGGACTCTTTCCTTCTTATCCCTTTTCTATCTTATTAATAGAACTCCCGAGTTCTGTTAATTTTTTTTTGGGACTCCGAAAGCTTCTGTCCCCATTGTTTTCTCTGTGTGTTTTCTTCTTCTGTCTTCCTATTCTTCTTCTTCTCCGGTGTGTGTTTTTTCTTCTTCTCCTTCCATCTTCTTCTGTCTTTTTCTTCTGTTTTATTCTTCTTCTCCTTCTTCTCCCGTTCTGTCTTCTTCTTCCTTTTCTTTTTTCTTTTACAGGAATCGAAAGCTGCTACTTGGCTAAGGAGGAGTCTCCCACCTCCAAGTCTGCATCCTTTGAGAGCTTCTCCCCATCGAGCATCAAAGCCAAAGGAGCAACAATAGATTTTTTTATCTCAACTCTTCTTCTTTATCCTTTATTTTAGTTCATAATTCATGCATCATGCATCATATATTTCATCGTTGTCTTTATTGACTTTTCTCTTCTCAACCATGTTGAGAATCTCCCCTAGTGCATCTCCTGCACTCTTTTATTATTTGCATTCATTCATCATATTTTCCACACCCTCTTTGCATAGGGGTTTAAGGGCCAACACCCACAAGGTGTGTCTTGCACATCTTTTCATGCTCATCTTTCTATATAAGAATTTGATGCTACACACCATGTTCTAATTCAATTCTTTTGTGGTGTTTGTGTCTTTTTTTGCAAGGGTAACCAAGTGAAGGACTCTCTTCATCGGCCGGCCGATTTGAAGAGAAAAGGAGTACTCACATCCCCGCGTCTATGAGGTATTTGCGATCCTTTCCCCATATTCATCTCCTCTTTGAGGCCCTCGTGTCTCTGGCGATCACATCTTTTCCCCATTAGCACCTCGTGCTATTTTATCGTTATTTCATTGATCTTGCATATCATTTTTTTTTGTTTAAGTGTGGATTTTAGATAGATCTACAGCGTCGTACTTCAATCTTTCACACTTTTGTCAAGATAGGGAGCCATATAAGGAAAGTGATCTTGGATAGTGGGAGTTGTGTCAATGCCGTATCCCCCGATACCGTTAAGCTCCTTGGACTTACTATCACTCCCCACCTAAATCCATATCGGGTCTCATGGATCAACAACAACTCCATCCCGGTCAACACCCAATGTCTTGTACCCCTCACATTCTCTTCATACCATGGCCAAATATGGTGTGATGTCATACCCATGGAAGTCGGTAGCATCCTTCTAGGAAGACCTTGGCTTTATGATGTAGATGCCACCATCTTGGGTAGGAGAAACATATGCACCTTTGAACATGAGGGTAAGACTATCCATCTTAACCCCTCCCCACCCCGTCCCATGGCCAAGAGGGACACTCTCCCTCAAGGACAACACCCCACCACCACACAAGTCTCGGGGAACTCCACCCCTCCAACCCCATCCCTCACCCAAACTCCCAAACAAAGTGGGACCTCGGGGTTGACCAAGGGTCTTCATCTCATCACTAAGAAAGAACTTGAAGAGGAGATAGTTCAAGGAGTACCTCTATGTGCGGTGATCATTTGCCTAGGAGAGCCCACTCCCACCAATCCACATCCCATAGAAATCCAACAACTCCTAGAAGAATTCCATGATGTGTTCCTAACGGAGCTCCCGGACCAACTCTCTCCCATGCGGGATGTGCAACATGCGATTGATCTAGTCCCGTGGGCCACTCTCCCAAACCTTCCTCATTATCGCCTCAATCCCACGGAACATGCTGAACTTCGGAGGCAAATAGAGGAACTCATTAGGAAGGGCTTCATTCGCATTAGCAAAAGCCCATGTGCCGTGCTGGCCCTTCTCACTCCTAAGAATGATGGGTCATGGAGAATGTGTGTGGATAGTCGGGCCATTAACAAAATCACCGTCAAGTATAGGTTTCCCATCCCTAGGCTTGATGACATGCTTGATATGTTAGCCGGAGCCACCATTTTCTCCAAAATTGACCTTAAGAGTGGCTATCACCAAGTTAGGATAAGGCCCGGGGATGAGTGGAAAATGGCTTTCAAAACCAAAGATGGTCTCTTTGAATGGTTAGTCATGCCTTTTGGGCTTTCAAATGCCCCAAGTACTTTCATGTGTCTTATGACGGAGGCCCTTAGACCTTTAATTGGGATCTTTCTAGTGGTCTACTTTGATAATATACTCATCTATAGTCAAACCCAAGAGGCCCACCTTGACCACCTTAGGCAAGTTTGTACCGTCCTCCGCCAAGAAAGCCTATTTGCTAACTTAGGAAAGTGCCACTTCATGACCACATCCATCACCTTCCTAGGATTTGTGGTATCCACCAAGGGTGTCTCCATGGACCCCGACAAGGTCCAAGCTATTCTTGATTGGCCGGAACCCCACACTCTTCATGAGGTCCGGAGTTTCCATGGATTGGCAACATTCTATAGGAGGTTCATTCGTGGATTTAGCACTATCACCGGCCCAATCATCGATTGTCTCAAGAAGGGAACTTTTGTATGGACCAAATCAGCCTCTAAAGCCTTCCAAGAGCTTAAGGAAAAGTTGACCCAAGCCCCGGTCCTATGCCTTCCCGATTTCTCTAAAGTCTTTGAAGTCACATGTGATGCATCCGGGATAGGGATAGGAGGGATTCATAGTCAAGAGGGACACCCGGTAGCCTTCTTTAGTGAGAAGCTTTGTGATGCTAGGACAAGATACTCCACTTATGACAAGGAGTTCTATGCCATGGTTCAGTCCCTCCGACATTGGAGGCACTACTTGTTACCCAAAGAGTTTGTCATCTTTTCCGACCATGAGGCCCTCAAATACCTCAACTCCCAACAAAAGCTAAATGCCCGACATGCCCGATGGGTTGAGTTCATCCAATCCTACACTTTTGTCATCAAACACAAAGCCGGGAGTGAGAATCGAGCGGCGGATGCCCTTAGTAGGAAAGTTTCCTTGTTATCCACTATCCAAGTGGAAGTGAGCGGATTTGATAGGATCAAGGATGAGTACCCTAGCTGCCCCGACTTTGGGCACATCTATACCACCTTGACCACCCATTCTAGCAAGGAACATGAGGGATTTGTCATAGAGGATGGGTTCCTCTTCAAGGGACCAAAGCTTTGCATCCCGCGGACCTCACTCCGCGACTTCTTGATTTGGGAATTACATGCGGGAGGGTTAGCTGGTCATTTTGGAGTCCACAAAACCATTGCTCTAGTTGAGGGACAGTTTCATTGGCCAAGTCTCAAGAGAGTGTAGGTAAGATAGTTGGTCAATGCCGAACATGCGCTTCGGCCAAACAGGTGAAACAAAATACTGGCCTATATACCCCACTCCCCATCCCCGACCGTGCATGGCAAGACTTGAGTATGGACTTTGTGCTAGGATTACCCAAGACTCAAAAAAGGCATGACTCCATCTATGTGGTGGTTGATAGATTCTCCAAAATGGCCCATTTCATCCCATGCTCCAAAACCTCCGATGCCTCCCATGTGGCCCGATTATTCTTTGATGAGGTTGTCCGTCTCCACGGGCTACCTAAGACCATAGTCTTCGATAGGGATGTCAAATTCACTAGCTACTTTTGGAAAACTCTTTGGCACATGATGGGTACCCTCCTCAAATTCTCCACTGCCTACCACCCCCAAACGGATGGCCAAACAGAAGTTGTCAATCGGAGTCTAGGGAACCTCCTTAGGTGTCTTGTTGAGGATCGCCCCGGAAATTGGGATCTCATCTTACCCCAGGCCGAATTTGCATATAACAACTCCATCAATAAGTCCATAGGGATGAGTCCATTTGAAGCTGTGCATGGATACAAACCAAGAAAGCCTTCCGATCTCATTCCCCTTCCCCAGCATGCTAGAGTGTCCATTTCAGCCGAGTCTTTTGCACAACATATTAGAGAATTGCATGAAGAAATTCGCAAGCACATCAGCAAAAAGAATAAGGCTTATAAAAGGCTGGCCGACTCTCATCGGTGTCACCAAGAATTCCATGTGGGTGACTTTGTGATGGTAAGGACGGAGAGGCTCTCCCCGGGAGCCAACTCTAAACTGAGGCCACGTGGGGCTGGTCCCTTCCAGGTCTTGAGGTGTATTGATGCAAATGCCTATGAGTTAGATCTCCCTGAGGAGTATGGAATAAGTCCCACATTCAATGTCACTGACCTAGTGCCATATAAGGGACCCACGGTGGTACCTAGTGAGGAGATTGAGCCTACTTCTTCCATTGAGAGAGCACCCACCCGTGAGGAGAGACCACCAGCCAAGAGAGCCCAGTGTGAACGAATTGAACAAATATTGGATGAACAAGTCACTACCACTCGGCGCAAGGCATATGAGCGCTATCTCATCAGGTGGAAGGATCGGCCTCCTTCGGAGGATTCTTGGGTGAGTCGGGAGGATCTCCAGCGGTTGGGTCCGGACCTCCTCGAGCAGTACCACAGTCGGATGGACCCCTACTCGACGGAGTCGAGCTCTTCACAGCCCAGGGGATTTGATGGAGGCATCATCCAAAACTCCCTTTGGCTAGGGTCTTCTTCACACTCCGACATCATTTGAGTTCGGGCCTCTCTCTATAAAGGCCCAATTATCCATTTTGTGCTATCTATTTGAGTCATTTTGATGTAATTTTCATTTTATTTGAGTCATGTCCCTAGGTCTTGCATTTATTTTCCTAAGTTTGAGTGTCATTAGATTGTGTAATGTGCTATTGGGCCCAATCCTTCGGGCTTGGCCCAAGACACCCCCCTACCCCTTCGGTTATTTGTCATTGAGTCTTTTGTAAGGGACTTATTGTAAATGTGGGTTTCCTATATATAGGGCCCCATTTCCTACATTTGAAAGTAATGAATCATTGAATGAAAATTGCCATTTTGAGTCCAATTTGGAGAGATTCCATTAGTTAGGGTGAGAAGCCCTTGGGAGTGATTCCCTCTACCTCTCTCTCTATTTCTCTCTCTTTCTCTCTCTCTACCCCAAGAGAGGTTCGCCCCCCTCTCTCTCTCTTCCTCCTCCCAACCACCTCCAACCCCCAACCACCTCCATTAAGACCACTCCACTATTAGGGTGCTAGGCCCGGATACAGAGGGGGGTGAATGTATCCCTCTAGAAAATATAGCCCAAATTAAAACTCTAAAGCTCAGATATGCAGAATAAAGACTAATGAGCTTTCCAAGATGAAATGATAAGGCAACAAATGAACAAACAGTTGGACTGCACCAATGCACCCACCTGAACAACCAGAAACGAAGGCAGAGCTAAACAACCCAAACACACTTAGCAGAATATAATGCTCAAAAATAACTCTCTAGATAATGCAACTAGCCAAGCATGCACAACCTGTGAATGGGAGGTAGAAGATATGGAGCTAACGCAAGGCAAATCACTACACAAATAATTTTAAGGTGGTTCGGTCCTCCAGACCTACATCCACCCCTCACTCCCAATCGGAGTGAGGCTTCACTAGCAAACGCTAGAACCAAGCAGACTCAGTCTGCAAACAGTTGCTGCCACACAGCTTGACCAGGGGAACAACCTCCCCTCTTCCTCCCAACCGGAGGGACACCCAAGTGACTCCCAGCCACTTGGAAACCAGAGGTCGCAGACCTCTCTTCCTCCAGACCAGGAGGGACCCCTGGACTTCCAACCCGCAAGCCCAGAACCGGAGGACCAATCCTCCCTTCCTCCAAACCGGAGGGAACCCACAAGTAGCTCCCAGCTACTTGCAACCGGAGATCAGATCTCCCTTCTCCTGACCCACCAGGAGGAACCCGACCTCAGTCCAGAGGATCGGAAGTACAAAGATGGAAAGATAAAAAGGAAAATAAGAAAGGATGAAAAATCACAGCGCCAAAAGCTGGAAACGAAATACAAGTAATGCAGCTCTCAAGGGAGCAGGTCTGGCTTGGATTTGATCCAAACGCCAGAGGACAGATCTTCAAGCTTTTCCCATTTCTTCTCTACGAACTCCTTCTCTCTCTCTCTCCCTTTCTCTTCTGCTTCTTCACTCTTTTTCTTCTTCTTTCGCAGGCTCTCTCTGTCTCTTCTCTTCTCTTCTGCTGGATCGAACTCTCAGCACTTCTGTACTTCTGCTATTTCTGCTTCTCTATTTTCGATCACTTTCCTTCAGACAACCGAGACTCCCTTTTATAGCAGCTCGAGCAGAGGCAGCACTAGGCGCGTGTGGCCTCCACATTTCCCACCCAGGTATTTGGCCACGTGTCAGTATCTCAGGTCCTTGGATCACGTGCCTTCAGCTTCTCGAATAGTACCTGCCACACAGACATAAGTAGATATCAGTTGGATGTATATACTTGGTTCAGGTGTTAACAAAGTGTGTACAGTCAACCTGCAGCTTGAGTGAATAGACTTTGAAGTTAACAATCGAGTGTATAGAGTTGAAGGTTAACAAACGAGTGTATAGAGTTAGTTGAGTGAGCATGCGGTGTATAGACTTCACATATGAAGACATCCGCTATTCAGACTTGAAGAACATTCAGCAATGTGCAGACTTCATTGAATGAGGGAGCAATGGCAGACTTCAGGATGTATAGGCTTGTGAATGCAAATGCAATGTACAAACTCTCCAATGTATGGACTTCAAATATGTGAAGCTATGCGATGTACATACTTTGAAGAACAGCAAGTGAGTAAGTGTGTACACTGAGTGAGTGTATACAGTTGAAGTCTTCATGCGAGCTCAGTGTATAGACTTGCAGACTGATGCATTAGTAAGCCTATCAGATGTATAGACTTAGATGTAAAAACATGTATTGCAACACAATGTATATACTTAGAACATATGCACTATGTAGACTCGTCCATTGTATACACTTGCACCGACCAATGTATAGACATGAAGATGCGAAGCCCTCGTTGAATAGACTTTGAGACCAGATGCATGAACAGTGTGCCAATGTATAGACTTCAGCTTGAGACGCTTTCAGAGATGATCGGATGTATGGACTTGATGCCTGAGACGCTCTCTAAGATGATGAAGTATGTATAGACTTTACAGTGTATGGATCCTTAGTGAGACGCAAGTTGAGACCATGCAGTGTACAGACTTCATGTTTAACATGCATGAGAACCAGTGTACAGACATGCTATCCTCACAGCTGACGACTCCAGTGTATAGACTTGCTGAGGGAGTGATTGTACAGAGTTTGAAATGTTAGAGCCAATGTATAGACTTGAACGTCCACTGTGGATGTATAGACTTGACGACCCTGAGCCAATGTGTAGACTTTGCGCTGTACAGACTTTAGGCTTTGAACGCTGAAGACAATGTGCAGACTTAGCGATGTATAGACTTGGTGAACACTGCAACATCAATCGGTTGTATAGAGTTGGGGCTGCACATGCTTTGGCAATGTGTAGACTTAGAAGACATATGAATGTGTAGACTTCGAAGGATTTAGACGAACTGTTCACGCTGTACAGACTTGGTGAAAGCTGAAGGAGCGAGCGATGTACAGACTTCACCAACAAGCTTGAACACGAACAGGCTGCACAGTGCACTATATAGACTTGGACCAAGGCATGAACAGTGGAAGCTGTTAAATAGGAGGACGGTGAGCTAGAAGGGGAGGGGATGAATAGATCACCGTTTAAAAATATTTGTCCGAGCCGAGGAGATCTTAGAAGATGAGATTGGCTAGGAAGACTGACAATATGTAAACTGATCCGGAACCTTAACCGAGATAAAGCAGGTCACGAGCGCAGAACATATATCACTCAGAATTTCATCAGCACATATGCACAAGCACTAAGCGAGCAGTCAGACCAAGGTTTCGATCATCAACAATCACACTTACTTCATGAAGCAGGACAGAAGCATAAGGAAAATAGATGCGCACAACCACACCATGGAGAACAAGAGATTTAGATGGTTCAGTCTGCAACCTGCAGACTTACGTCCATCCCTCACTCAAGGCAGAGTGAGGCTTCCCTTTCATAAGAAAGAACCGCAGACTCAGTCTGCCAACAACACGCTGATCCACAGCTTGGGGATCGAAATCCCTACAGATGCTGAACTCACAGCTTGCACCCAGGTCTCACACCACAAGACCTGACCCGGAGATAACTCTCCCCTCCTCTTAGACAAGAGGGAACCCAGCAGTGACCCACCCTCACTGCAATTCAGAGACGCTGTCTCTCTTCCTCCTCAGCCGGAGGGAAGAACCCAGGTAGCCTTCTCACTACCTGAACACAAAACCCCAGAGAACTCCTCCCTTCCTCTGATCTAAATTAGAGGGAAGCCACACTGCGACCCAGAGGATTCACCTCTCTTCCTCTACACCTAGAGGGAACGAAAACAGAGTATCGGAATTTGAGAACGAACAAACGAAGACATAAAGAAATATTGAAAGACAATCGAACGGAGAAATAATGTAGCTTCTTAAAGAAGCATAGACAAAACATAGCAGAAAACCATCATCTCCTTCATCACTCTCTCTCTTCCAGGTACGCTCAACGAATGGATCAGGATGGCTTCTCCTCTCCTTCCTCTCGCTCTGGCCTCACCCTTTTTCTTGTGGCTTCAGCAGCTTTTCAGGAGCAGAAACCTTCCTATATATCCAGACTCACGAGAGACTGAGGGTGTGGGAGACACGCACGAAGAAGATGCTTCCAGATGAGCCGAGCCACGTGTTAGACGATTATTCCCTCAAATCACGTGCTCACATGATTGGAATAAAGTTCCAATTTGTCTTTAAGTCCCTGTAAGGTTTCAGAGAACATTCAGTCAATCTCATAAATATTCAAGTCATACGTTTGTTCACACAGATTGCACGGAACTTATCAAAGGACTGAAGAACGCGTCAACGCAGTAAAGCCAAGGTGTTAACGCAATGAGTTTATAATGGAGAGCAGGACCCTTCACAATAGACACCAATGCGTCAACGCATTAGTGACAGTGTCGACGCATCGGCTTGGTTGTTGATCAAGAGACCTTTGGACATCAGCCCAAGGTGTCAACGCTTCCATCGTGCAGCGTCACCTCAGCTCCTCAAGCGAGATGCTCATGCCCTAGGCAACTGGCCAATGCGTCAATGCATCCAGTGTCAGCGTCGACGCAATGAACAAGATAGCAAGTGAAAGACGTACAATTGCGTCTACGCAGTCAGCCAAGTGCGTCAACGCACTCAAAAGCACAGAACCCATATAGATGAAGACAGACAGGTACGAGCTAATGGGTGAACGTGTTAGAGGAGCATTTAATCAGAAAAGCATGATGAAGACATTTTAATCAGAAGATGTGCATGCAAACAAGAAATTTCCCAAGGCTCCTTTCAGAACCAAGATCCAGAGATTATCCAGACAATGCAGGATCTTTAACAATCACCAGGAAGCAACACATAATTTGATTCATAGTGTTAGTCATCATCAAAACTACAGAGATTCAACAATCTCCCCCTTTTTGATGATGGCAACACCATGAGTCAAATTCAGTGAAAAAGGAACACCAACCTAAAGCAGTCTCAATAACAACAGCAATAGTTCTCGACAAAATAGCAATGGTGACCTCTCAAAAATTGAACTCACAGCACTCAATATCTTTTACCCAAAACATTCCAAAAACTTCCTTTTCACTAGCTCAACCTCCTCCTTTCAACCTCTTCACTCCCCCTCCTCCTTTCAGCCTTCTCCCCCTTTGACATCATCAAAACAAAAGAGAAAGAGAGATGTTGACGCTGGATTGATGAGAAAAGATGGAGAGAGTTCCAACAGTAGAAACTCAGTGTCAAATCTTAGATGCTTAAGTGGGGCTTTAAGGTCAGTGAAGAATCTTGGAGTTCTGGTAAGAGAAAGAGATTCAGAAGAAGCTTGAAGTTTATCAACTTACGATGAATGTGAAAGAAGAGCAAGTGTCAACAAATATGACTGAGGTAGCTGTTAAGGCTCGTCAAAAGGACAACAAGAATTTGAACCATGAAAACAGCCTGTAGGCGCTGAGGACAAACATTCCAAGGAGAGAAAGCACTGTTGTAGAGTGTATTTGGCCAGTTAAACCTTTGACATTAAGTATGCACCTTGGTCAGAGGCCAGCATCCTCAGTTACTCAGTGTAAGAGCCTCATACCTTCTCAGTTAGAGAACAGATATAGTGACTATTGGTTTTTACATGAGGAGACACCTTGATCAGAGGCCAGAATCCCCAGTTACTCACCACATGGCATCATTGCTCTGCCAACCATAAATTTTGAATTGAATTTCTTTCTTTTGTTTTTGTTTATGAGAACTGATACTTCATGACTTAGAAAGTTCCCATTTCATTGATGGGATTCCTAGTTTCTCAGTATACAGTTTTAAACACTGATCAATTTAACTAGCTCTTCAAGAAGGTTGTTTGAAGACAAAGCCAGGGCAATTACTCGTGGTCTTATCATGAAATCCAATGAAAAGCGTATAACAGAACCCATTTCATATGAGTCTAGCTTGTTCATCAGTCAAGAAACAAAGTAAGAGGATATACTTGTGAAGGTTAATCTTAGCCTCTTAAGACTTACTAGAAGAAGATTCTGGCTGGACTTTATCTGCACAAACTTAAGAATGTAGGAAATGAACGAGGTTCTACTAAAAAGGGATACTCAAGATCAATTCTGACAATTAATCCAGCAACAACAGCCATCTTTCAAACGTTTTTAATTAGTCAAGCTCCCCCTCTCTAGTAGCTCTATCTCCCATTCTACCCTGATAACAGTAGAGAAACAGACCTGATACCTCTCAAATCTCACACCCGCTCCCCCTCACATAGTGACCCCATCAGAAAAAGTAAGACAGAACTATCACTAAAATCATGGAAAGACATAAAACTGAATTCATTGCCACAGATCAGTCAGAGTTTGTAAATACCAAGTTCTCTTCTCAATGAAGTGAAATTTTCACTATCTAAAGGTTTTGTAAAAATATCAGCAGTTTGATTTGCAGTCCCAACATGAATTAGTTCAAATGACAAATGTTTTATTTGCAATTTCATTTCTAATAAAGTGGTGCCTGATTTCAATGTGTTTTATTCGTGAGTGTAAAACAGGATTCTTTGCAATGTTTATGGCACTCGTGTTGTCACAAAAAATGGGAGTGCATCCTGTCTCTACTTGATAATCCTGAAGCTGATGCTTAATCCAGTTAACTTGAGTGCCACAGCTGCTTGCAGCCACGTATTCAGTCTCAGCAGTGGAAAGGGCCACTGAATGTTGTTTCTTTGAACTCCAAGAAACTAGGCATCCTCCTAAGAATTGGCAGTGGCCACTGGTGCTCTTCGTATCTAATTTGCATCCAGCAAAGTCTGCATCAGTGTATGCAACTAAATCTAATGTGCGAGAAGCAGGATACCATAATCCTAATGTGTGTGTGGCAGACAGATATCTAAAGATCCTTTTTACAGCAGATAGATGAAGTTCAGTAGGCCTAGACTGATATCTTGCACATAAGCCAACACTGAATTGTATGTCTGGCCTAGAAGCTGTTAAGTACAAGAGGGATCCAATCATACCTCTGTAGAGTTTTTCATCCACTTGTTTACCTGACTCATCTGCATTAAGGGTCATGCTTGTGCTCATTGGGGTGGATATTTGCTTCAGGTTAGTCATCCCAAACCTTTTTAGGATATCCAGCGTGTACTTGGTTTGGTGGAAGAAGCAGCCATCTGACATTTGATTTATCTGTAAGCCAAGAAAATAAGTCAGTTCTCCAACTAAGCTCATCTCAAATTCAGCTGACATAAGTTGTGAAAATTCATTACATAGTTCAGGATTTGTTGATCCAAAGATGATGTCATCTACGTATACCTGAACTATGATGAGATCTTGTCTTGAATTCTTAGTGAATAAAGTTTGGTCAACATTACCTCTGTTATATCCTTTATTCAGTAAGAAACTGGTCAGCCTTTCATACCAGGCCCGAGGAGCCTGCTTTAGTCCATAAAGAGCTTTGTTTAACCTGAAAACTTGATCAGGTTTAGTCAAAAACTGAAAACCAGGAGGTTGTTCAACATAAACTTCTTCTTTTAGAATTCCATTCAAGAAAGCACTCTTAACATCCATTTGTTGAAGTTTTATGTTGTTTGAACAAGCAAATGCTAATAGAATTCTGATAGCCTCTATTCTAGCTACTGGAGCAAAGGATTCATCAAAGTCCACTCCATACTCCTGACTGTAGCCTTTAGCTACAAGTCTAGCTTTATTCCTAGAGATGACACCTTCTTCATTCAGTTTGTTCTTAAAAACCCATTTTGTTCCTATTACATTGAAATTTTCAGGTCTAGGTACAAGTTCCCAGACATTGTTTTTATCAAATTGCCCTAGTTCTTCACACATGGCAGTTACCCAATTCTCATCACTTAAGGCTTCTTCAATGGTCTTAGGCTCAATTTGAGAAACTAAAGCAATTAAGTCCTGATTCTGAACATTTCTGAAATGGGATCTTGTCCTAGGGGGATCATGAAGACTACCAATAATATTGGTTACAGGGTGGTCTTTTAAAATTCTGACATTTGTTGAGGACTCACCTTGTTCGGCTGTACTTACTGGGTTCAGATCAGTGGGTTCTTCAGCCGGTTGTACTTCCTCCTCTTGCATTTGATTCAGGAACTCTCCATCATGACTTGTAGACCTGTTATCATCATTTAGACTGTTAGAGATTTTTGTTTCATCAAAAATGACATGAGGGGTTTCCTCTACAGTTCTATCAGTTTTATTAAAGACCCTGAAGGCCCTAGATGTTTCAGAGTATCCTAGGAATATTCCCAGAATACTTCTGGCATCAAATTTATCTAAGTCTCTCTTGTTGTTATTATGAATAAAGCATTTTGAACCAAAAATTTTGAAATATGAGACATTAGGTCTCTTACCTTTCAGGAGTTCATATGGTGTTTTCTTATGTATGGGTCTTACCAAAGCTCTATTTAGTATATAGCAGGCAGTGTTTGCCGCTTCTGCCCAAAAACTCTTCGGTAGCTGACTCTCCATTAGTAATGTTCTTGCCATTTCCACTATTGTCCTATTCCTTCTCTCCACAATTCCATTCTGCTCTGGGGTCCTGGGAGAAGAAAATTTGTGAGTCAGTCCCTCCTTGTCACAAAAACTAGAAAATGAGGAGTTCTCAAACTCTCCTCCATGATCTGATTGGATAACAGTGATCTTGTGGCCTACAAGTTTTTGCTTATTAAAAAATGTTCAATTTTTGAAAAGCATCACTCTTATTAGCCAAGAAAAACAACCATGCAAATCTAGAGTAGTCATCGATAATGACAAAACCAAATCTCTTACCATTTAGGCTCTGGGTTCTGGTAGGACCAAAGAGATCCATGTGCAAGTGTTCCATAAGCTTGTTTGACAAGCTCTCAGTCCTTATTTTAAAAGAAGCTCGGGTTTGCTTGCCTAGAGCACAGGCATCGCAAGGCTTAGAGAATGATTTGAACTTCAAGCTCGGCATGCCTCTAACTAAGTCAAATTTAGCTAATTTATGCAAGGTGTTAAAGCTAGCATGACCTAGTCGCCTATGCCAGTCAAACATGTTATTCTCTGAATCAGCAGAGAGACACAGATTAGACTCAGACTCAACATCAAAATCCATAATATAGACATTATTGACTCTATTTGCAATGAACTTTATTTTATCAGAGTTTGGTTCTAGAATTTTGCAAGCATGCTCATCAAAAAGGACCTTGTGACCCTTGTCACATAACTGACTAATACTCAATAAGTTGTGTTGTAGACCTTCGACCAACAATACTTTTTCAACAGAGTTGGAGGTTTTCTTACCGATGGTTCCGGTCCCAATGATTTGGCCTTTGTTTTTACCTCCAAACTTGACTGTCCCTCCTGCTTTCAATTCAAGCTTGCTGAACTTTCTTTGATCCCCTGTCATGTGCCTCGAGCAGCCACTGTCGAGATACCACTTGTTGTTCTCGGCTGCTAGGCTCACCTGCACAATAACAATTTAAGTAGTGTGCTTTGGAGCCCAAGGTAAGTTGGGTCCAAAAATACCGCTCAAATGATTAAGCATAGTTTTGGGGATCCAGATCTGCTTCACCCCTTTTTTCTTTCTGTGCTGAGAATTGACAGTTTTGCTATTGATGTGCATTTCAGTTGTTTCCTTTTGTTTCTCAAAGTGTGTCCAGTTTCTGTTGATAAAAGCTTGGGTCCCAGCCAAACCATAATTTCTAAACTGTCTAGATGAAGGCATTTTATTGACAGTATTCTGTGTGTAGTTAGACCTTCCCATGTTTCTTTTAAAATAGCCCATTCTTTTATTAGAGTCATAGTTGTTGAATTGACAGGCACTTTGCTTCTGGTGCGTGGGCTTGTTGAATTTCTTAAAGACATCTTTTCCAAAATCAGGCTGTTGTTTATGATGTTCTTTTGTTGTTCAGTACTTTTGGAACTGGATGGGATGTCCAGTTTTTCTTTTCCTTTCTCAGTGCAAAATGTGGTGGTTTTTATCCCAAATGCTTCCTTCTTATTTGGGTTGAAACCCAACCCTTCTTTGTTAAAGTTCACTTTGGTGCCTAACAAGGCATTCAAATTGCTTTCTCCCAAAACAAACCACTCAAGAGTTTTCTTCTTATCTTCCAATTCCTTCCGCAAAGATATGTTGTTTTCCAGCAATTCATCATTGACCTTTTTAACAGCTTCATACCCTTCCTTGATTCAGTTATTTTGTCTCAGGTTTTCTTCAGTATGTTGATTTGTTTCATCAAGCTGTTTTCTAAAATTTTCAAGCTCATTCTTAACAAGATTATTCTCATTTCTTACATTTTCCATCTGAGCTAATTCAGCTACCAGTTTGGAATTTTCTATCTTGAAGAGTTCTTGTTCTTCATTCACCACATTGAGTTTGCGTTTGATGACTCTATGTTCTTTAGCTAAGGCATTGTACATATCTATCAAGTCACCATATTTATCTTCCCAGTCATCAATAGAGTAAGTTACAAAAGGATTGGTTACCTCATTTTCCTCGTCGGCCATCAGACATACTCCTTCAGTCTCCTTTCCTGAGGAATTAGTCTTTGAGTCTTCTTCTTCATCGCTCCAAGTGCATACCATAGCTTTTGGCTTTTTCTTGTACACTTTGGAGCCTTTCTTGTGGTAGTCCGGTGTCTTCTTCTGAAGCTCAGGGCAATCTTGCTTCATGTGCCCAAAGTTCCTGCAATGATAAGACATCACACCTTTAGCATTCCTATCCTTGTCATTGCCATTGTTCGGATATTTACCTGATGAGTAGTTTCTTCTTTTCCTATATGAATTTCCCTGCATTTTCAGGAATTTCCTGAACTAACGTGTGAGCAGTGCCTTTTCACTTCTATCAAGGTCTGGAATTCCATTAGACTCTCCGCTGCTGCTACTGCTGCTGCTGCTGTGTGTCGTTCAACTTTAAGAGCAACATTCTCGCCCTTTCTGTCATTTCCTTCTCCTGTTTTCTTGAGATTTATCTCATAGGTCATAAAAGACCCTATGAGTTCAGTGACGGTCATGGTTGTTAAATCCTTTGATTCCTCTATCACAGTAGCTTTTGTGTGCCACGCTGGAGTCAAGGATCTTAAGATCTTCCTGACTATATCCCCTTCAGATATTTCCTTTCCAATTCCCTTGAGGCTGTTTGTGATCAGTGACAGCCTAGCGTACATATCAGTCACGCTCTCCTCTGACTTCATCTTGAATAATTCATACTCAGAGGTTAGGTAGTTTACCTTGGTAGCTCTGACCTGAGAGGTACCCTCGTAAATCAGCGCTAGTTCATCCCACATCTTCTTAGCTGTCTTGCACGCCGAAATTCGGGCATATTCTTCAGGGTGAACTGCGCACTGGATGATGTTGAGCGCAGACCAGTTCAGTCCGGATAATTTGACTTGTTCTTAAGACCACATCTCCTCATTCGGAGGTAAATCATAAGGTCCAGTTGTAATGACTCTCCACAGCTTGTGGCTCTGAAATCGGATGAAAACTTCCATCCTATTTTTCCAAAAGAAATAATTAGAACCATCAAAATATGGGGGATGGGAGATTGACTGTCCTTAGCTATGTAGCTGCGAGGACCACTGGTTCCAGGATTACCCTGGTCGTTGGACCACATCTCGGGTAAACCTGCTCTGATACCAACTGTTAAACAGGAGGACGGTGAGCTAGAAGGGGAGGGGATGAATAGATCACCGTTTAAAAATATTTGTCCGAGCCGAGGAGATCTTAGAAGATGAGATTGGCTAGGAAGACTGACAATATGTAAACTGATCTGGAACCTTAACCGAGATAAAGCAGGTCACGAGCGCAGAACATATATCACTCAGAATTTCATCAGCACATATGTACAAGCACTAAGCGAGCAGTCAGACCAAGGTTTCGATCATCAACAATCACACTTACTTCATGAAGCAAGACAGAAGCATAAGGAAAATAGATGCGCACAACCACACCATGGAGAACAAGAGATTTAGATGGTTCAGTCTGCAACCTGCAGACTTACGTCCATCCCTCACTCAAGGCAGAGTGAGGCTTCCCTTTCACAAGAAAGAACCGCAGACTCAGTCTGCCAACAACACGCTGATCCACAGCTTGGGGATCGAAATCCCTACAGACGCTGAACTCACAGCTTGCACCCAGGTCTCACACCACAAGACCTGACCCGGAGATAACTCTCCCTTCCTCTTAGACAAGAGGGAACCCAGCAGTGACCCACCCTCACTGCAATTCAGAGACGCTGTCTCTCTTCCTCCTCAGCCGGAGGGAAGAACCCAGGTAGCCTTCTCACTACCTGAACACAAAACCCCGGAGAACTCCTCCCTTCCTCTGATCTAAATCAGAGGGAAGCCACACTGCGACCCAGAGGATTCACCTCTCTTCCTCTACACCTAGAGGGAACGAAAACAGAGTATCGGAATTTGAGAACGAACAAACGAAGACATAAAGAAATATTGAAAGACAATCGAACGGAGAAACAATGTAGCTTCTTAAAGAAGCATAGACAAAACGTAGCAGAAAACCATCCTCTCCTTCATCACTCTCTCTCTTCCAGGTACGCTCAACGAATGGATCAGGATGGCTTCTCCTCTCCTTCCTCTCGCTCTGGCCTCACCCTTTTTCTTGTGGCTTCAGCAGCTTTTCAGGAGCAGAAACCTTCCTATATATCCAGACTCACGAGAGACTGAGGGTGTGGGAGACACGCGCGAAGAAGATGCTTCCAGATGAGCCGAGCCACGTGTTAGACGATTATTCCCTCAAATCACGTGCTCACATGATTGGAATAAAGTTCCAATTTGTCTTTAAGTCCCTGTAAGGTTTCAGAGAACATTCAGTCAATCTCAGAAATATTCAAGTCATACGTTTGTTCACACAGATTGCACGGAACTTATCAAAGGACTGAAGAACGCGTCAACGCAGTAAAGCCAAGGCGTTAACGCAATGAGTTTATAATGGAGAGCAGGACCCTTCACAATACACACCAATGCGTCAACGCATTAGTGACAGCGTCGACGCATCGGCTTGGTTGTTGATCAAAAGACCTTTGGACATCAGCCCAAGGCGTCAACGCTTCCATCGTGCAGCGTCGCCTCAGCTCCTCAAGCGAGATGCTCACGCCCTTGGCAACTGGCCAATGCGTCAACGCATCCAGTGTCAGCGTCGACGCAATGAACAAGATAGCAAGTGAAAGACGCACAATTGCGTCTACGCAGTCAGCCAAGTGCGTCAACGCACTCAAAAGCACAGAACCCATATAGATGAAGACAGACAGGTACGAGCTAATGGGTGAACGTGTTAGAGGAGCATTTAATCAGAAAAGCATGATGAAGACATTTTAATCAGAAGATGTGCATGCAAACAAGAAATTTCCCAAGGCTCCTTTCAGAACCAAGATCCAGAGATTATCCAGACAATGCAGGATCTTTAACAATCACCAGGAAGCAACACATAATTTGATTCATAGTGTTAGTCATCATCAAAACTACATAGATTCAACAGAAGCTACAGTCCAATGTATGGACTTTGAAGGATTTGAGAGTGAGACTGTATAGACTTGGCCCCTTTCCAGATGTATAGACTTTGAGTCAAGAAGACCAATGTGTGGGCTTACTATAAAGAACAATGTTCTGATGGGTCGACGCCTCAGCAAGGGTGGGTCGACCAGCCACTATCCATACTATCCAAACAGAGTGTAGATAGATGAAGATTGAGGCCGTTGTACAGACATGGGGTTCAGTTGAGGATGTATGGACTTTGACGAAGTGAAGCAGTGTACAGACTTTGAATCAAACCGATGTATAGACTTGAATGGGCATGGAGTGTATAGACTTAAGAGATTGAACTGAAGAGTCGACGCATCAGCTCAAGGAGTTGACGCACTGCTGTGGAGACTGTGCAGACAGAGTGTAGACAGAATTAAGTAGAGCATGTTATCTGACAGCCCTATGAACTCCATACATTTACATGATAAAACATGAATTTATCGTGCATATAAAAGAAAGCATTATGATCAGAGAATGACTGAATAATAGCATGATGACACACAGCAAGATGACTCACAGTGATTAACTCACATCAAAAACCAATCATCAAAACCATCATCAAAACCACAGGGGCACACCAATCTCCCCCTTTTTGATGATGGCAATACTACACTATGAGTAATGCTGATGACACAAACTATTCTCCCCCTTTGACTTCATCAAAAAGAAAATAGTTTGAGAAATTATAGCATGTATAAAAATTCAGTCAATTTCTCCCCCTTGCAAGAACATGATTCTCCCCCTTTAAGAGTTTCAGCAAAAGCATGAGTTAGAGATGATCAAAAGGAACCTGCATGCACTGATTGAATGATATTCTCCCTCTTTGGCAAACAATCTCCTCCTTTGGTATAATCAAAATAAACCATGGGAAAGGGTATGAATGTAAATGCAGATACCAGAAATATGAATGCAAGAGCACAATTCTTCTCCTTCTATGCAGCATGATGCATATGACAAGGAGGCTCCCCCTCAATAAATAGAACCCTATGAGATGAATGAGAAGGAGACCACAGGGGCAAACAAGGAGAAGTTCAGGTCAATGAGCAGAAGAGGTTCAATTAGCAGATTTTTAAAGAAGCTCCAATCTCAGAAAATTCAGTCAGATTTTCAGAGAAATATCAATCTCATAAATCCAAAACATAAGATTTTCAAAGTCTTCCATTATAAGGGCTTATGAATGAGCTTTATTGAACAGCATGGTTTAAACATGATGTATGTAGAGTTTATCAATAAAATTCTATATTGATATCTAAAACCATGGTTTAATAAAAATGAACCAAGCCCTTATATTTATCTTGATTAATCTCCCTTTCTCTTACACAATCAAATTTATTGACTTCTTTCAGAATTACATGCATCAGTATTGAAATCAAGCAATTATGAAGTCATATGATTTTATCTTGGGTTGTAGCAATTTGATTTTAGCATCAATATTCAGATATTTCAATTCGTTCGACAATTTTTCATGCTACAAATTTTACGAGCACTCTAGTTCAGTGCACACCTTGTAACTAGAGGATATACCTTGATCAGAGGCAAATACCCCTAAGCACTTAGTGTGACTAACTGTCATGTTTTATATGAACAGAGATAACATTTACACATCATGACACACTGCAAATCATTTCTTGATGAGTGAGTTGTATTTCTCAGTGTGCATGCCATTACTCTGCCTGAATTTTAATTATTCTTAATCAGAGTTAACTACGGTACCTCATGACACAGTCCTTTGGACATGTGTTTCTCAGTGACCAAGGTCATTGCTCTGACAGAAAATACCCTTTAGACATTTCAGAAAAATTCATTTGCTTCAAATCAATAACAATTTCATGTACTTAACCAAATAAAGTCATGTATTCAATAATGCAGATTTCAGAGGATTTTATAAGACACAGCATGAAACAGATGGTTAAGGTTTATTAAACATGCTTCAGATATTTTTAAGAGATTTTAAAGCCAAACTCATTGAATACATTAAACTTAAACCACATGAGTTATTTCAGTCATTCATAAAAATGTATAATCGAAGATTTCTAGTTCAAGAGTTTTCAGAGTTATGATCGAGATAGCCTATTGAAATCTTCATGAGAGACTGATAGAATTTTGAACCCAAATGATACCAATTGATAGGAGAAATACCAATTGTTAAGAGAGAATGTGAAGCTCAAAGTTTTCAGAATATGATCAAGGTTTGTCAATAAAATCAATAAGAAATGATATGCAATGAATTCTGACAAATGTATGCATTTAACAACCTATATGCAATGCATTGACTCCCCCTCACAATATGCATTCAAACTCTCTTTTTGGCATTTTCAATATAAGGAAATGCAATGCACTATATGATGGGGACATCGCTTACCCCTTCACATGGTCCTACTGCTCGCCATTTTGTTCGCCATCATTTTCTGAGTATAGCCATGTAGTTCTCTCATTTTTTTGAGTCTTATCTATGTAATTTTTCCTTTATTGAGTCTATTACCTAAGTTAGTTAGTTATTTACCTAAGTCCAAGCTTCATTAACTAGCTTAGTAGGTTATTGGGCCTGTTCATTGGGCCTGGCCCATGGGCGCCCCCTTCCCCAACCTTTGGTCTTCTGTCAGTTGTCCACAATGTGAGGACTTATTGTAAATTGTGGGTTTCCTATATAAGGACCCCAATCCCCCACTTGAAGAGGGTAATTGATGAATGAATGAAAATTGAACCCACTTGAATCCCCTTGAGTCTTCTCTCTCTCTCTCTAGCTCTCTCTCTCTAATTCTCTCTCTCCCTCTCTCCTAGGGGCGAACCCCCTCTCTCTCCTCCCTCCCTCTCTCTCTAAAATTCAAAATTCCCCTCTCTCCTCACCCCTTGCCACCTCACTTGCCACCTAGGCAAGTCTCTTCACCTCCCAAGACCCCCATTACTTCACCATTAATCACTCCACCTCCCCAAGCACCCTTTCACCTTCCCAAGGCATCCCTCCCCCTTCCCCAAGCAACCTCCCACCTCCCTAGGGCCCTTTCCCCTCCCCAAGGAGCCCCTTCACCTCCCTAGGTCGTCCACCCCCTTCCCCTCCCTCCTAGGGTCGACCCCCTCAACCCCTCTCCACCCTCCCATTGCCTTGGCCGACCCCTCCACCCCCCCCCTTTTGTCAACTTCAGTTCTGTCTGCAGGCTGACCTGCAGACCAGCCTCGAGTTGCAGCGACTACCACGACAACATCTTGAGAGTTCTGGGGGCGTGGCCTACCTTTATGGAAAGGCCTCCCTTTCCTCTTCACAGGCGAGGTGGAATCACCCCATTCTGAGTTTGTGGCCGTCCGGGAAGGCTGCTCTACCCCGACTGCGCAGAGCTCCATCAGCAGAGTCCCTGAACCCTGTTCAAAGCTACACCACGGCCGATGGTGAGAGATTCAAGTTGTGAGTTCTTCTAAAAATATATTCCTCCACCAGTCCTTTTAGTGGATCAAGAAGCGGAAGTGCATTCGCCATCCGGAGGTCAGAGTTTTGGTCTTTCTCCCTCGACTGGTCGGGTCTGCCTCCCAAAGTGGGCAGTGACCTACCTCCACTCATTGGCATTCCCCAGTCCACCCCGACATCAGACGGCTTCCCCATCAGTTTAGCAGCGCAGAGGGATTGTCCACGGTTCCAGCAACTCCGGCGGCTCGAGATTTGACATCCGGGAGCGGCCGGGACAACGTCTGCCATCCACTGTTCGTTTCTGGTAGCCGCTGTGGCCAGAGTCTGCAACCCGGTTCGTTGCTGCACCACGACTAACCGTGGAGGAATCAGGCTGAGATTTCTTCTTCAAAATTCTTCCTCCATCTATCCACGACCAGAAGCAAGAAACGGAACGACATTCGGCATCCAGGATCCATAGTTACAAATTTTATCCCTCCGTCGCGCGGATCTGCCTCCTGCAGTCTGCAGCGACCAGTGCCTACTCTTCAGGGCACACCGACCGTCCACAGCCTTGGATCGCAGCCCCATCGACTCCAGATGAAAGCTACCTCTACCACGGAGACGACGACGCTGGTTTTGTGCCATTCGGAGTTCGGGAGAGCTCACAACAGCGTCTGCAACCTGCTGCTACAGAACAGGTCCGGCCAGAGACCACATCTGCCGACTCGGTTCAGTCGCTGGTGTCGCCAGTCCCTAGCTCTAGAGGCCTCCCAAAAATTCAGACAACACCAGCTTCAAGTCAGTAATCATTGCGAGGTGGTTTCGCTCAATTCGGAGTCCGGACGAGCCCGGGACAGAGCCAACAACAGCACCCTATCCAGCAGTCCAGATTGCAGCTGAACCCACATTGATTTCTTTTTAACCACTTCGGTCCGTCCTCCCATCCCCGCCTGGCCGGCTTACCGCCCCACCCTGCGTGGTGGTAGTGTTTGTCTGTAATTAACCAATTCCCACCCCCGAGATCACCCTCCTGCGCGAGGTGTAGTAATTGTACTCTTGAACAGGTTTTGAAGCTTCACCGGCGCAGTGTGCGGGGAGCACACTTCCCCGCTCGCCCTCGTCTCCGACCGGGATCGACGTCTTCACGCCGATCAGGTGAGCTCCTGGCCACTCTTCGCTGCTGGTTATTACCATTGCTAGCTTAGTATTGCTTTTAGTTGTCTGTCGGAGGTGAGAGGAGCGCCCGATCCTCAATTCAACCAATTATAGTGTTCGCCGCGGAGCGAGTTGAGAGAGTTCCATCACATCCCACGCCCTCGGCGTGCCGGCTACCCTTGAAATCGAGCATCCCTAGCCCATTGGGGTCCCTTCCGAGCTAGCCAAACCCTTGGAACCTTGAGGTCCAACCCCGGACCCTCACCGTCATCGCCGGTCCTCCTTCGGACCCGAGTGTGCCTACGCGAGTGAGTCCGCTAGTGCGACGTTGCCAACTCATGTGTTGCTTGCTATCCTAGGTCCAAGGGAGTCATATCACATCAAATTGGTATCATTGTCCTCCGCTACATGTTGTGTCACATCAACTTGGTATCAGAGCAAGTTCTAGACTTGTCTCTACTAAGTCTTGTCCTAGGGCAGTTGCATTCATCACCCGATCATCATGCATACCCCTCGTTGGCCAAATGGTCCGATTGACCCCCTCCACATGGACTACATTGTAGATGAGGACCTTCATTTTGATGGAGATCCTCATGCCTATCTTAGGTGGGAGAATACCATGGAAAGGGACTTTGAAAGAACTTGGGTATATGGATCTGAGAGAGTCCGCAGGGCCAAGGCACGACTTCGGGGTCTAGCTAAGAAAATGTGGGAACACAAAGAGAGATTCAGAAGGGTTTGGGGGCAAGAGCCCATTCACTCATGGGAAGAGATGAAGAGTGAGCTTAGGAAGATCTATGCTCCCCGACCATCCCACTCCTACCTTAAGACCCATTACCCGAGGAGCACTCCCACTCCTCCTTTCTCGCCCAGTTCATCTAAACCCTCCACTAGGACCAAAACCCCACCACCCAAAAGACCCCAAGACTCATTAGAAGAACTAAGGATTGAGATTAAGAATATCTTCACCTCCCTTAGGGTCCAAACTGCACCACCCCAAATAATTCCAACTTGCACCACCCCATCGCCAAAAGGCCTTCCCACTCCCCTGGAGAGCAAGACCCCCACACCACAAAGGAATGAGATTGAAGTTGAGGAATATGAGGCCCCCCCCGATTGGGCAGAGGAGTATGAATCACAATATCATGGGTTAGGCAAAGAAGTTCCCATCCCAAGTGGAGGAAGCATTATGGCTCAATCCACCCTCACCATTCCAACCCGTATGGACCCCATGTCCACTCCACCAAGGCCCATGATGGCCACCACCACCCCACCCAAAACTCTCCCACCAACCCACACTCCACAAACTTCCTTGGACCCCAAAACCACCCCTCCATCTTCCCCTAAAAGAGACACACCCCCTGAAACCAATCAACCCAATCCTCCTCAACCCATCCATCTTCCACCACCAATCCCTACCCAACCCCAACCGAGGCCTCCACTTCTCCCCTTACCGATCCCAAACCAAGTTCCCCTTTACCTCCCACCCCGGGGGTACCACACACCTACCCTCACCACCCCACCCTCAAGGGACCATCTCACCTCCTTGATAGAGGAACCCATGATTCCCATACCCGACCCCATAGAGGTGAACACACCAACCCCCGCCATAGAGATCGCCCATGTCCAGGAAGAAGAAGGAACTTCACATGGTGGTCTTCACCTTACACCACCCTCCTCAATAAGGACCGAGCTTATCATAGGAGAACCCCTTTCACACTGGCTAAAGGAGAATCCATTGGGAGATCTCGTGGTCCATGCTTACCCACCCATGGAGCAAAATCTTCCTATAGTACCCGTATCCACCTATCACACCACAATCCAATCATCCTATCAGGTGGAAACATTAGGGGATTTTCTTGAGGGTCTAACTTGGCAAATGAAGCTAACTGGCATGTTGACCATGGTAGCCGACCAACCTAGGAGTCTTAACCTCCTACATCTATGTGTCAGGTCCATCTCTTCCATTTACACTATGGGTT